>SKCR01009407.1:0-71551 GCA_019454045.1 Zanthoxylum bungeanum
GGGCTTCAACTCTGGGACGCATCCCCAAACTGATGATGATGATGTGGGTCTCAACCCTTGAGTGCCATTCCCGACAAGACTGATACACCCGAAGTGCCATACCCGGCGAAACTGATACTGATGCTAATGTGGGCCTCGCCCCCAGAGTGCTATACCCGGAAAAACTAATACTGATGCTAATGTAGGCCTCGCCCCCAGAGTGCCATACCCGGCGAAAATGATACTGATGTTGGTGTGATGATTCATTTCAATATATTGTACCACCTCTCACGAGATAATCTTGATAGTCAAACATATTTTCGTCCTCAACGAGTGTTTCGCGTCGAAACCAGAGAATATTCAAAGTACTTAATACACTCAGATCTGTTCATCTGAATGAATGATCTGAACTAGACTCCTAGTGTGTGTGTGCCAAGGCTTTTTCGTAGCTTGTTCCTCAAGTAAGCCAACTCGATGATTTTGTCTCAAAGAATCGGATTAGTGGGTCTAACCAACCTTGATGTCTTGGTCACACTCTGTTATTACTTCATCATACTCAACATGATATGGTCTTCTTTTTTGTCTTGTCCATTTCTTTTCATTTTGAACTTTTTTTCTTTTCTTTTCATTTTTTCTTTTTTCTCTTTTCTTTCTTTTTCTGACACACCTACCCTTTAAGGTAGCATTTCTCCTCATGGTGGTCCTAATACTCGCCCATGGGTAGCTTCACGCTTATCGGTTATATGTGGTCTATTTTTTTCTTTTCTTTTCTTTGCATTTGCAGAGACTTTTTCTTTTGTTTCCGACCATATCATATATCGTAGCATAAGTAAACCATGAGGGACATCCAGGCAAACGGTCATTCACTGATCCACCATCTCTTCAACTAGTCATCTTGCCAACCACTCAGGCTTCTACTGTTGAGATCCCGTAATCAAGTGTTCGCGAGTCTAGCTGAGATCAATCCATTCAGAATACCGGAAGAGAGCACGTCTCGCACTTATCGTTTCTAAGGTTTCTCCCTACATCAAACAATGTCATCACCGAACAGATGCCTAACTATCAAAGACTTCTCTCTTCACTTTTTTTTACTCACTCACTCCATGGAATTCTTCATTTCGACTGCCGAAAATATGGGCTTCGCCCCCCTGGGATCCATTCCCGAAACTCATACTGATATGGGCCTCAACCCTGAGATTCCTTCCCAAAAACTGATATTGCGCTGTTGCTTGCTTTTGATTGTCTTGTCTTTGCCGCTTTTCTTCTTCTTCTTTGAAACCTGTGATTACAACACAAAACAAACACAAAAAAGGAATGCAAATATGTTACGTGTATGCATGCATGCATGAATGAACTTCCTATCCCATTTGGTTAGGTCTTCTGCCGATTCTCTTGGTGACCGCTCAGTCATTTCTCACTCAGGCAAAGTACTGCTTCAACCTATCCACATTGATCGGCTCTGTGAACTTATTCCCTTCCAAGTCTGACAGTCTCACTACCCCATTTCCCATTATCTTCTGGACGATGTAGGGTCCTTCCCAGTTTGGTCTGAACTTTCCTCTGGGGTCCGTTGTCGACGGCCTTGACTGCTTAAGCACCAAATCACCCTTTTTGATCTTGGTAGGGCGCACCTTTTTATTGAATGCTCAAGCCAACCTTTTCTGGTATATCTGCATGTGATGTAAAGACGTCATCCTCTTCTCATCCAGCAGTGCTAATACTGTCTCAAACACCTTCTGCGAGGCCACATCTTGTTCTGGCAACTCTGTTTCTGCTAATACCCGCATGGACTGTATCTCAACTTCCACTGGCAGTACTGCTTCCATTCCGTAGACCAAAGGGTAATGTGTGCTCCTGTTGCCGTCCTCATAGAAGTTCTGTACCCCCACAAGGCATACGGTAGCTTATCAGCCCAATCTGTAGTTCTTTGTCATCTTGGCTAAAATCGTCTTCATTGTCTTATTGGCTGTCTCGACTGCCCAATTTGTCTGCGGCCTCTAAGGAGATGACTTGTGATGTCCAATCCCGTATCTCTGTAGCATCGCCTTCATTTCTCTTTGAAACTAAACTTCGTTGTCTGTAACTACATGATGCGGCATCTCATATCGACATATGATGTTTCAAACTATGAACTTTGCCATCTGCTTTGCTGTAACGTTGCGAAATGACTCGGCTTCCACCCATTTTGAAAAGTAATCACACACCACTACTATGAAGCGATGTCCATTTGATACGTTCGGTCGAATCTCTCCGATCATATCAATTCCCCATGCTGAGAAAGGCCACGGTTCTGACAACCCATGCAACTCTGTGTGAGGCAGATGGTTCAAGTTACAGTGTGCTTGACAATCATGACAGTGCTTTACCAGCTTTGCGCAGTCAGCTTCCATAGTTGACCAATAGAAACCTTGTCTTATTATCTTGCGGGACAAATTCAATCCATTCATGTGTGGTCCACATACACTGGTATGTACTTCTTCCATTACTTTCTGAGCCTCTTCTTTTCTCAAACATTTCAGCTGAATGCCATTTGATTGCCTCTTGTATAGTTCCCTTTTCAGACTCACATACTGAGAAGCCAACTTCTGAATTGCTATTCTGTCATTTCTGTTTGCTTCTTCTGGGAGTTCTTTGTGTTCCAGATATCTCTGAATATCATAGTACCAGGGTTTCCCATTGTTGACTTCCACCTCCAGGATTCTTTCCATCTCATAAACCGGTTTGCTTGCTGTCGTCAGTACCAGAGGTCTCATCACCAACTTCTCAGGATCTTCCTAAGTTGCGGCTAGTGTTTCCAATGCGTCTACCATCTGGTTCTCTTCCCGCGACAAGTGCTGGAATTTACAGTCAGGGAGGGCATGTGCCAGATTCCTGAGATAGAACAAGTAGGGTTTCAATCGTTCTTCTTTCAACTCCCACTCTCCTTACATCTGTCTGAATACCAACATCGAATCCCCGTAGACTTTGACATTTTTAGCCTTCAGAGTTATCAATGTAATCAATCCAAAGGCACATGCTTCGTATTCAGCCATGTTATTGGTAACTCCGAACGTCTCAATCTCTTGGCCATAGGCAAAGTTTTTCTCCTGGGAGTTACTATCACAATTCCAATTCCGGCTCCTTTGCAGTTCACTGCTCCATCGAAGTACATCTTCCATCCTTGGACTGGTATTGCTTGAACTTCCTCATCTGGGAACTCAAACTTGTACCGATCCCCTTCAATGGGTTGCAATGCCAGGAACTCCGCCACAACTCGCCCTTTGATTACTTTAGAAGTGAGGTACTCAATATCAAACTCTGTAAGCAACACCAGCCATCTGCCTAACTTCCCAACTAGTGAAGGCACTGAATGCAGATACTTTAACGGATTCTCCTTTTCTACCACTTGAATCTTGTAAGATTGGAAGTAATGACGTAATTTTCTGGATGCCCACACTACTGCCAAACAGATCTTCTCTACTTCCTGATATCGGGCTTCGTATGGAAGCATCTTCTTACTCAAATAGTAGACTGCATGCTCTACCCCTGTGTCATCTGCCTGTACCATTATCGCCCCCAGTGCTTCTGGTTCTACGGCCAAATACAGCACCAAGGTTTGCCCGGTCTAGGAGGTCTCAAAACGGAAGGCTTCACCAAATATTCTTTGATCTTGTCGATGGCTTCCTGACACTGCTCATTCCATTTCACTGACTGATCATTTCTCAGTAATTTGAAAATAGGTTCACATACCGATGTCAACTTGGCAATGAACCGACTGATGTACTGAATTTTTCCCAGGAATGCTCTGACTTTTCTCTGTCTTTGGTGCTGGCATCTCAGTAATTGCCTTGATTTTCTCAGGGTCCACTTCTATTCCTCCCTTCCCACTGTGTGTCCCAGCAACTTTCCCGACGTTACTACAAACACGCACTTCTTGGGGTTCAGCCTCAGGTTATACTTGTCGACTCGTTCAAGGAACTTCTTCAACGCTTCTATATGCCCCTCTCTCGTTTCTGACTTGACCATCATGTCATCCATGTACACTTCAATATCCTTGTGCATTAGGTCATGAAATAAAGTAGTGGCCATCCCGCTGATAAGTAGCTCCTGCATTCTTGATCCCAAACGGCATTACCCTGTAACAATATGTGCCCCATTCAGTGACAAAAGTAGTCTTATGTTTGTCTTCTTCAGCCATAAGAACCTGGTTATACCCCGAGAACCCATCCGCAAATGAGTACATGACAGATAAAGCCGCACTGTCAACAAGCACATCTATATGAGGTAAAGGAAAATCATCTTTTGGGCAAGCCTTGTTCAGATCTCTGTAATCCACGCACATTCTGACTTTCCCGTCTTTCTTTGGTACTGGCACAATATTTGCCAACCACTCGGGATAATTCACCACTTCTAAAAATCCCACATCTATCTGCTTATTGACTTCTTCTATGACTTTCTCGGCCCACTCAGGTCTCATCCTTCGGAGTTTCTGTTTCACCGGCTTCATGTTTGGATAAGTCGGTATTATATGTTGGGCGATACTTCTGTCTACCCCAGGCATGTCTTCATTGGACCAAGCAAATACTTTAGCATATTTGATTAACATCTCTTCTAAATTCTTCCGCTCTTTAGGGGTAACCTCACTTGCAATTAAGATCTCCTTGGGGCTTTCAGGCGTACCAAGGTTGAATGTGTTTGTTTTGGTTGAGTTGATGTCAAATATGCTCAAGTCATGCAAATTGAGAGACTCAAACAAGTAAGCAAAATGAACGTCTTTATTGCTAGCAGATACAGAAATACATTCAAATAGATCAAAGAGATAAACATCTTCATCCTCTATAGATGCTTCATCTCCCGCAGCAAGGTCTTTCTCCGTTTCAACATTTTCCTCGAGGGTCAGGCTCTCCAGTGTCATCAGCTCTTCCTCCCACTTATCTTCTTCCTTCGTAACTTATTCCGTCAGTGGCTTCTTACCCAGCATATCCTGAAAGATCTCGAATCCTGGCACCACAATCCCGTTGACCTCTACTGGTTCAGGCTCCCCTTGATACCCTGAAGCCTATACAAAGCATTCTATCAGCTTCAACCCCTTCTTCATTGTCTTCGGCTTTTCCTCGTCAGACTTGTATCCCAAACCCCTCCGGGTAGTCTGCCCTTTAAAGTTTGGAAATGCTGAACCCATTCCTAGCTCAAACTTCATCTTCTCCATGATCCTAGCCACCTTAGGATCCCCCACTCCTCAAAAGTTGCCGACACTTGGAATCTCGTGAAAGGTTGTATTTCCAAAGCGGCTACAGCATTGTCTACCTTGACTCGGATGGTGACAATCTATCCCCCGTATGGAAACTTAATAGCCTGATGCAGAGTGGAGGGCACGCCCCCAAGGTTTGTGAAACCACGGCCTTCCCAACAACAAAGCAAATGTGGTCGGGATATCCAGTATTGTAAATTCAACCTCATCCTCAATTGGGACAACCTTAACTACCGCGGCAAAAGTACTCTCGACTCCCCACTTGCTATCATCATAAGCCTTGATAGTCATATTGGAGGGACTCAGATTTGTCAGCTTCATACCTAGCTTTGCCAAAATCTTCAATGGGCACACATTGATGGATGAGCCATCATCCACCATCACGCAAGATGTCTTCTTGCCCCTCACCTCAGCTCTGATGAATAAAGGTCTATTGTGATTTCTTCCCTCAGCCGGGAGTTCTTCCTCAGAAAAGGTTATCTGCAGAGCTTCCTTCTGCACTGATCTGACAAACATCGTAGGATTGGCGTCTTTCGGCACCACTATCTTGCTAAAGGCTTCGACCATAGCACGCATGTGCTCCTATGATGAACACAACAGTTCCAAGATGATGACCTATGCCCGGGTCCTCTTCAACTGCCGCAGCACTGCATCCCCCTCAGCATTCTAAATATTCCCAGTCACTTCCCGGCCTTCTGTCAATACTACCTTATCCTTTTCTGCTGTATCACTATAAAAGCGCCCCCTACGGGTCATCCCCTTCACTTCTTCCTCATCACTGCTCGAAAAGTCCTCCTAGAAATTCTTCTTCTGTTCCATCTCATCCTCACTGTTACTGTCCCAGATCCCCAGGCAAAAGGCATGGTGGTCAAATGTTTGAAGGACAAGGTCTTCTGGTAGGCCAGAGTTGATCATGTAGGTATGCGGGGGGACAGAGTGGTAGTTATGCATGGGTTAGGGTTTGTGTTTGGCTTTCCTTTCTCAGGGTCAGAGATTTTGCGGGAGTCAATTAGGTCTTGGATTTCATGGCGGAGGCAGGCACAGCTGTCGGTGTATGACCTTTCTGTTGGTGGAAGTGGCAGTATTGGTTTAGGTTAAGAGTTGTGGTGGTGGAGGAGTGGAAGTGGTTTTGGTTCCAATGGTCTCAGGAATCCTTGTTTATCAACTTCTCAATCACTTTTGATAGGGGCTTACCCAAGTTGGGAAAAATGTATGTTCTTAACTGCAGCAACTTCAGCAGAAGAAACAGGCTTAGTCCCCGGCGGTCCTCCAACAGTCCTTCTATTCAGGCTATAGAACTTTCGATTCTGGGCTTCCTCTTTTTCAATATCCATAACAGGTTCCCTCAACTGTCGGAAATCTGCAATCATGGAGGTCATTCTTCTTAACTTGGCATAGATTGAGGGCTTGGTGCCCTTGATAATCATTTTGATTTGGTCCTTCTCTGAGGGCCGAGTTTGTATTTTTGGAAGCTGGATCCTCCAGCGGTCTATATAGTCTTTGAAGCTTTCTTCGGCTTCTGCTTGGTGTTCTCCAAATCGCGGAGTGACAGGTCAATTTCTAAGTCTATAACATACTGCTTCAAGAAAGCTTCTGCTAGTTCCCTCAAATCTTCCTTAACCTTTCTTTCAAGGTTATGGTACCATACCACGGGTGCTCCCTCAAGTGACATTCCAAACATTTTCCGAACTTGGCGTTGTGATAGGCCCACTGAACTCATCACCGAGACATATTGTTAAAGGTGGACCATCGGGTCCCCATTTCCATTAAATTTGTCTATGTCAGACATTTTAAACTGAGCTGGCAGTTGCTCATTGAAGGTATTGCCTCATAGTCCAACAGGTCCTCATGCTTACCCTCCAATTTACAGGTAATTGATTCACATGGTCAGGAGTTTTTCTGTATCTCAGCCTGAGACCCGGCTATCTTCCAGCGGCATTTTCGGCCATATCATCATCAAAGATAGGAATATCATCATTCACCCTGTTTGGAGGCTCTTCACGCCTCTCATTCTCAGAACTTCCTCCAGTACGGGGCACAACTATATTAGACACTGCGGTGGCCAAAGCTTGCAGTTGTTCAGTAACCTTGGTGAGATTGGCTTCAATCTGATCCATACGAGACCCCTCGTTAACTGATTCACTAATATTTGATGTCGGTATTTTGATGAGTCTCCCTTCCTCCCTAAACAACGGGAATTTGTGGTGTCTCTTCAAACTGCATGTTAGTATGTACGTGTATGATGCATGAAATATACAAGATCATTAAGATTTATACACCAGTCGCCCATTATCATTTTAAAGCATTTAATCATACTATTGCGCGGTGCAAACTTGTCCCAGTTGAAAAGGCCCAACAAATTTATACTTTTACGATAAACATGGCTAAAGACTTCAAATGATTAAAAGGCCTAAATACAAAATGGCCCATCGGCATTTCAGAAGCTTTTGGGCCAATTTCCAAAAGGACATGAAACTTGTCCCAGTTTAAATGGCCCACAAGTTCACATCTATTGACAAAAAGTCCAACTAAATCCAAATGACGATAGTCCTAAACACAAACATAAAGAAATAATTTCTAATGGTCATATGATTACAGTTCACATGTAGGTTTCAGGAGTGTAAACAAAGGCTCTCGCTGACGAGGATTGCCCACAACTAGGACTCCCCACTCAAGGGTTCGAGCGACCAAGTGAGCGCATTTTTTATACCTTACGGTACGTGCCAACGAATTACGGTATGTGACTAACTGTAAAATAGATTTCCTATTGTAGATTCCCCAGAGGGAGGGTGGAGCAAGCTCTCTTAAAACCCAAGCCTCTTAGGCCTCTTTATCGCCTGGTGACAGGAATAAACAACAAGTCCTCTAAATTAGTCTGTCCCAGTAAGCTACAAATAATGAATATCTAGGTGCTTCACAAACTTTTCCTTATAGAAAGGTAGTGAGTGAAGGAAGACACCAAACCATCACCTACCCTTAATAATGCCTTTGATTAAACTCCCTAAACCTACAATAGTCATGGTTAATTAAGCATAAATCACAAACATTACATCATTTAGGGGCCGATTCTCTATCCCTAGTGGAGTCGCTAGACGGTAGGACACAGAAATCAGTGATGCTGTTCCAGGCTCGTGGCCCGGTTGGGAGTACGGAGTAGCCCGCAAGGGAACTAAAGGAGGAATAAAATGGAGTCGCACCCAGTGTGAACTGGGAAAATGAATTTAAGGCCGCACTCACCCCTCGCAATGGAAGACCTCAAACTGTTGGGTTCGGAATGGTCCCTTACTTATGTAACTTGTAATGAACAGATTTGTGCAATTTTAACAAGTCTACTCAACATACATTTGCCAAAAGGTAACCTACATCTAAATTCGTATACGCGCTTAAATCTAAGTTTGCATGCTTTAAAAGTTAGTTATCATAACGGCAAACATACGATATCACACAATGAGCGCGTTTGAAATTATCAAATACGAAAAATAAATAACAACATAAACATAAACGTAAATTAAACTCCTATTGCGAAAGAAAATAACTAAATCATGCATAAGAAATAACGTACTAGACTAAATCATACTTAAAAAATAAATAACCTACTAACGGCCTAATCATGCTTGAATACAAGGTTGGATGAAACGAAATACGTGTGTCTCTCAAGTGGTACGTGGCATTGTATCCCGAGTGTAAACCGTAATACCGTCCATTCGGATTCAGCCACGGAATTTACGTATGGGTTTCCATTCGATATACCGCAAGAGAGAACACATATTCCATTCATCCGGAAATCACATTATGCACCAATCCACAATACTCATACGAAATAAAGTAATAAAATAAATACGAATAAAAGAGAATAAACAAAAAGGGTGCCCTCAGGTCTAACCTCTTTTGTCGTCGCTTGAAAGTGCAGTATTCGATTGTCGGAAGGGTTGATGCTCCATAACTCCTCCGGTTTACTGGTTCAACATTTTCCTTCGTTACCTCGCTGTTTTGGGCTGCTGTTGCTCAATGTTTCTGCGGTATTTGCTGCTCCTTTTGGGTCATTTTAAGGTGTGTTTAGGGATTGTTTCGGTGGTATGCGAGCAACTGTAAGAAGGACGTGGCTTAGGGTTCAAGTGGCGCTGCTTTAGGTTGCATGTCTGGTTTGGTGGCTGCTTCGTTCGACATGTGTGTTTTGTAATTAGTGGGATGAATGGCTTATGTGTAAGTGTTCAGTTTGTTGCCGAGAGTAGTAGCTTAGGGTGTGTGGCCTGCATGTTGAACATGAGAAGGCTTTGTTGGAGGCTGCCTTTCCGAGTGGAGAGAAGAGAGAGCCGTGGGAAGTGAGGGCCAATGGGGGGTCTGTACGTGAAGGATCTGGCGAGAGAGAAGATGATGAAGTCAGCTAGGGTTCTTCTATTTCTTGTTCACGGAGAGGAGAGAGACGGATGAGTTTAAAGACGTTGTGAGAAGGGTTTACTGGTATTTGGTTTTTGTGGCGGTGTGTGGTGAGTTGAATGGCCGTGTGCGCGTGTGAAAGGGGAGAGAAATGAGTTCGTGGGACTGTGTATTTTAGGGTTTCCTTCTTTTGCCGTGAATGGAGTTGGGAGAGAGATGGCAGTTTGTTAGGCTTAGTCGTGAGGGCTGCTTTGGCGTGGCTGTTTGTTTTTTTTTTGTTTGAGAGTGAGAGGGTGCCATGGATCCAATGGGAAAATGAGGGCTTGTGAGCTGTGTTGAAGGGCTGATTTGTGAGGTGAATGGGTGGTTGAAAGGGCTGTTGGTTTGTGTAGCTATGTGTGACGTGAGTGGAATGTGTTGCGTGAGTGGCTAAGTGGGCTGTGTTGCTTGCTGAATGGCCGTGAGCTAGGCATGTGGCGTTGAGGGTGTTGATGCTGAATGAAGGGCTGTTGGTTTGTGTTGAAAGGGCGTTGATGCGTGAAGTAAGGGTTGCTGAGTGGAGGGTCGTTTCCTAATCGATGTGGGACAAAAGGGGAAAGGGTTTATGGCTTGGCTTTGTTCGTGAAGGGGTGTTGTTTAAAGAGGAGCTTGTTTCCTAGTCAATGTGAGACAAATTGGTGTGAAGGGGTTGCATTTTTTTTGGTGATATGGGGTTATTTTTGGTGCAGTTTTCAGTGGTTTCTGGGACAACTTCAGGGGCTGTTTTGCGTGAATATGAGAGGCAGAATGGAGGGCTGATCTGCGCATTTCAGGGGGCTGCAGTGAAGGGTCTTGGACGTGAGGTTGAGGAACTGGTTCATGGTTGTTTAAGAGTGACAAGGCTGTTTCTAGGGGGCTGTAGTGGCGTGTATTTGGGCTGCTGTATGGGGTTGTTTGGGCGTGTTAGTGGCTGTTTCTTCAAGGGCTGTGTTGGCGTGAATGAGCTTGATATGAGAGGTGTCTTATGTTCTATATGTGCTATGAAGGTGCTAGGGGTTTCAAGGGAGCTAAGGGTTCTTTATATAGGCAAATGAAGGTGCATTTATTGGGTAGGCTAACATTAATGAGGGTTATTAATTGGGTGGCTAACTTTGTTGAAAAAAAATGGAAAGGGGATGGCTTAGTCATGGGCGTGGGGTTGCTAGATTAAATGCTTGATGTGTCATGCTTGACTTGGTGAGGGGAGGCCACTAATGGCTTGGAAAACTTTGTTGAAAATGGGGGGTAAGGTAAATTTGAGGTCAAGGGCGTGGGGCATGCTTGGTGGAAGGTTAATTTGATTATTTGAATAGTTAGTGGATGGGTAAATGAGTGGAGTTTGGTTGCATGGCTTTGCATGGGAGATGGTTCACGTGAAAGGGGGCAAAAGAGGCGTGAAGGTTGAGTGGGGAGTGAATGGCATGAGAGTCTTGTGCTGAGGTGTTTGGGTCAAGGAAGTGTAGCTTGCTTGGGTTTTGGGCCAAGGGTGATTTTGAAACAAAGGTCCAACGAGCAATCCCGAAACTAAACGAGTGAATAAAGTCTAATAAAACGTCAATTCTTGACTTTTCCCTTCCGACGTCTGTTTCCCGCGACTTCCGCGACATAAGAGGTAGTGCCTCTGTACGAGGCTCATCATCGGGACTTATATGAAAAAATGCAGTGCCTACAATTGGGTCTCTAAGATCATTCCCAAGAATATATAAGCATGTAATATGTGTGAATACTCAAAGGAATATAGCGGAAATATACTCACATTGAACGGTTGGATGGATGTGTAGACAACAAAAAAATTGCCTCCTTTGAAGTTGCTCCTAGCTCCTCTTGAGTGTATGTTGAGTTCCAAGCTTGAAGGGTGAATTCCAAACTCAATGGGAAATGTTTCCCTAACACCTTTGTATGATTCTTTAAGTGCTAGCTTTGGAAGAAAATTGCAACAAAATTCTTCCTTTGGTGCCTTGCTATTCTCGGCAATGAGAGAGTTGGAGATGGAAAGTGTTTTGTTTTTCAAATTTTGTGTATGTTATGATTTTCCAAAAACCAACCAAGTGTGTTGAGAACAAAAATTCATTTAATGCTCTCAACCACCTCCATCACCAAAAAGTGACTTGACTCACAACACAAAAGTTGATTTGACTTCCATCACAAAAGTGACTAATGATGTGACTTGATGTGGGCCACACTTGATTCAAAATCCGAGTGGGCCCGCAAACACATCCCGGGCTCAGGTTCGTTAATTCCGAATTAACGAATTTTCCGTTGCGACTTAATTAAATCAAATTTAATTAAATAATTATGCCTATCAAAATTACTATTAAAGTCGCTCGCGAATTAATTCTAAACTAATTTGTTCGCCCGAATTAAAATCCAATTTTAATTCCGTTATGAAATCTAATTTCATTTAATATGCCGAATATATTATTTTATCGATTAATTCCGAATTAATCGTTCTCTCTCTATTAATTGAATTTTATCCCAGATAAAATCTTGTCGTAATTAATCCTAGATTAATTTTCTCTCTCTTATAATTAATCCCAGATTAATTATGTTCGAGTCATACGTCATCGGTGAATCTTCGGGAAGCGACCCATGAGATCCCTGGATATGTTGGCAGTAAATCCGCTCGTCGGACTATATGAACACGTGCGTACCTTGTACCACGTTCTTAGCGATGTACGAGACATGGTTGGATTTTAGCAAAGTGTCGTGCCTACCCAATTCTCCAGAAATATTCTTTAAGGAATATATAATCTTTATCAGGCATAGTATACGTAGTATTGTGTATTTCGATCCAGTATCAGATGTCACATGCAAGGCCTGGGGTTGGAATAATGTCTGCCCCGTACGAAGCATATATCGGATCACAAGCAACTAGTCTCTATAATCAGATAATCATGACCTTGTCATATTATCCCGATAGTTGCAACATAATAGAGAACCAGTTATGTATCCCTTCATGATCATCATCTCCATATGACTGAAGTGATACTTCCATCTTGACATCACACCCAATACACTACGATTCTCAATAAACCCGGAAGAGGCGTACACAGAACCTGTTAAAGTCCCGGACGACCAAAACCAAAGCATATTGATTGTCGCAACTACTAGCGATGCAAGTCTCAGGTTAAGACCAAATACACCTACCCTGAATCGGATTCCCATGGACACATAGTCATACTACCAATGGGATTCTGAGGGGTCTATCCAGAGCGAAGCTGTTTCCGTACTATCAGTAAACACAACCTCCTATCACACTTGCATAAGTATCCAATACTTAAATATATGAGAACTATGCCGTTATGCTCCCACAACGCGCACAAGTACAATACTAGTCTATTCTGCATTATCGATGTCCAGTCTCGATAATACTACGACTATGGATATTTAATGATTAAACCTTAGTGGATTGATATTGTCTCATATCTTATTAATCCGGAACTAATCATAAGCACTTTTATCATTTATATATTCATGTAATCAAATTACAAAATGATAAAATAGTAATTTCCATTGTCACATAGTTAATTTGTACAAAAACCACAATGTCTTTTACAAATAGTGACGCTATGGGTCATAATTGTCCAACAATCTCCCACTTGGCCTATAGTCAGTCACTCAAACATCTAACACCTGAACTATGTACATGTCACTCAAACTTTTGCTGAGGAATAGCTTTCGTCAGCGGATCTGTAATGTTGTCATCTGATGTGACCTTCTCGATCTTCACATTGCCACGATGTATGATCTCACGAATCATATGGAAACGTCGAAGAACATGCTTGGATCGTTGATGAGACAGCGGTTCCTTAGCCTATGCTATAGCCCCGTTATTGTCACAATACAATGGAACGGGCCCAGCTGCTAACGGAACTACTAATAATCCAATTAGGAATTTACGGATCCAAACTGCCTCTTTTGCTGCTTCAGCTGCAGCAATGTATTCCACTTCTGTTGTTGAATCGGCAACAGTCTCTTGCTTGGAAGATTTCCAGCTTACTGCTCTATTGTTCAAACAAAATATGTACTCGGATTGCAACTTACCGTCGTCTTTATCGGTTTGGAAACTTGCATCGATATACCATGTTACCTCAAGTTCTCTATCTCCATAGATTAAGAAAGCATCCTTAGTTTGTCTAAGATACTTAAGGATATTCTTAACCGCCATCCAGTGACCATCACCTGGATCGGCCTGATAGCGACTACACATGCTCAAAGCATAGGAGACATCAGGTCGCATAGATATCATGGCATACATGATTGATCCGAATGCCAAAGCGAACGAGATCCGACTCATGTTGTCTCTCTCATCTTGAGTTTTAGGACACATGTCCTTATATAGAGTGACACTGGCAACAGTTCCCTTTTGGACTGTTCCATGTTGAATCTCTTTAACACTTTGTCAATGTACGTGCTCTGGGAGAGTCCAATCAACTTTCTAGATCTATCCTTCTAGATCTTTGTTCCTAGAATAAAGGCTGCTTCTCCCAGATCCTTTATGGAGAATTTTAATTAAAGCCAAGCGTTCACCGATTGTAGCATGGGAATGTCATTGCCTATTAGCAATACATCATCAATGTAAAGGACAATGAATGTCAGTGCGCTCCCACTAACCTTCTTATATACACAAGGATCATCATCGTTTTGAACGAAATCATATTCTTTTATGATCTCATCAAAACGTTGGTTCCAAGAACGCGATGCTTACTTCAATCCATAAATGGATCAATTTAACTTACAAACCTTATTCACATGTTTTGGTACGACAAAACCGTCAGGCTGTTGCATATAAACATCCTCTAAAAGGTTTCTGTTAAGGAAAATGGTTTTGACGTCCATCTGCCATATCTCGTAATCGAAATATGCAGCAATAGCAAGCATTATCCGAATGGATTTATTCATGGAAACAAGTGAAAAAGTTTTGTTGTAATTGACACCATGTCGTTGACGATACCCTTTCGCTACAAGCCTAGCTTTATACGTTTATACGTTGCCATCCATGTCGGTCTTCTTCTTGAAGACCCATTTGCAACCAATAGGTTTTACGCCTTCTGGTGCATCAACCAGTGTCCAAACTTGGTTGGTGTACATGGAATCCATTTCGAACTTCATGGCATTGACCGATGTAATCACACACGTATAACGTAAGCGCAAGTATCGTTCAAGTAGTATAAAAAGTATCAATCCCACGAGGACTTAATACATAATCTATTAATTTAATGAGGTCAAATGATTACTAATATCTAACAATTTGATTGATTGATTTGAAATGGTGATGATTCTAAATTTAAAAACAAGTAATTAAAGTTTGCTCGAAAATAGGTTTAAGAAAATTCAATATTAAGAAACTATCTAGGGTTGTGAATCTTTTTATTATATTTTTAAAAGATGAAGTGGTTATTTCATTTTTGTGTAATAAATCGGTTTACTAACCTGGAACACGAAATTATGCAAAAGCCTCTGTCCATGGTCAGATGCAAATACCCAATATAACCAATTGAACCACATGTCTATGTCAACCAAATTACCTGGATTCATTAAGTTTAAGTTCCAATTATGGCTACCCCGCTCGAAAGGTATATGTCTATCCTGTAAGGAAATCTATTAAATAGTTATCTATCCTCAAGGATGATCGTGGGCTATTAAGTCTAAAGCTGAAACCTAAAATTCCTTTGTCAAGTTTATTTTAGATTTACCAGATAAATCTTATTAGTGGCCAATTAACAAGACGTATTAAGCTTAAGACTTAATAAGTAAACCTTTAAATTACCCAAACTATAAAATAACCCTTTATAAACCGGTGATATTAGAATTCATCACAACCCCAGATAACTAACTTAGTTAAGACACATAACTAAGGCTAGTAAAATAAAAGACATAAAGTAAAAATTCTGAAAAGTAATCGCGGTAAAGTAAAAGCTGAAAAGTAAATTACAATAAAATAAAATGCTAAGGTAAAATGATCTACTTTTACTACTACTAATTTAGATATCTCCCTTAATATAATATATTAACTTGTGATGATATTACCAACCAGCCATATAGACGATAACCTGATTAAGTCAAATTAAGTCCGACCAGCCATATAGGCGGTATCAAAATTTGTCCATAAACCTGCCTTATAGACGGTAAGAAAATTTAATTAGCAACCGACCAATCTGGCGGTATCCTTGCTTAGTCAGATTAAAACCAGTTTATAAATGATTACCATCCGGCCAATATAGCGGTATCCTCATTAAGTCAAATTTTATATAGTTAATATATTATAATTAAGGGAGATTAATCTAAATAGCAATAGTAAAAGAATTACCTTTCACCCTAGCAGGGGGAAGTTACCTCCTCATGGTTGAATAGTAAAAACTGTAAAAGTAAAGAAAGTAAATTACTATTACTATTACAAACGTAATTAAAATTAATTACAAAACTGAAATTAAAATAAACTAGATAGAAAACTCTTAACTTACATCAGAGAATTCATAGAGGAAGGTAAATAAGAAACTGAAATTTCGAGCTCTATTTATAGGTGTCAATAAGCCCCGCGCGTCGCGACGCGCACGTTTCTTCTTGCGTCGCGACGCGCTGACATGTCAAGCGCTGATTCGTCCATTTCAGATTCTTATCTGTCACGTGGCAAATCGGATAAATGAGTCAATAATTGAACGGACGTGGCGCTGACGTGGCGATGATGTGGCACTAACGTGGCGACACGTGGCGATGACGATTGTCGGCACCGTAGGATTGCGACACGTGGCACGCTGTGATTGGCTGATGATGACGTGGTGGTGACGTGGCATGTTGACTCGATCAATTGGTGATGTGGACGATGACATGGCTGACACGTTGAATGACACATGTCGCCATATGGCGATGGAGATTGTCGGCACCACATGATGATGACACGTGGCACGGCGCACGTTAGCAGATCGACTGTGATGTTGACACGTGGCACGACACACGTTAGCAAAGTCAAACTTCTCAGATTCTGACATTTGACCCCGACGCACGTTAGCATGGATCGGCGCACCTTAGGCGTCGCGACGCGCGAAATGACCAAAATGCCATTTTGTGTTCTTTTTCACTGTTTTGGCCCCAAATCACCTCCAGAATGTCCTGAAACTTTGTTTATCTACAAAATAACACAAAACACATCAAAATATTCACAAAACTCAAGAAACTATATAAAATATTAGGTCAAATGAGTGGGAAATAGTGATACATTTACCACTCATCACACCCCAAACCTAACATTTTGCTAGTCCTCGAGCAAAAAATAAAATAAAATACACAAACAACCTTAAAATTTAACTAAGCCACTTTCGTAGGGATCACATTTGCATTTAGCATATGCAACAAGCCTTTAAACCCCTAGGTGCCCTTAGTGGACGAGTTGTAGTCTCGTGAGGGTTTACAGCATTGATACCCACAAACATTTTACAAAAGTAAAAAGATAGTGAAAATAATGCACACAAAAGAAAAAAGACAAGAGAAAAGACAATAAAGAATTTAGTGACTAATCAGGTGAAACTTCTACTCCAAGTTACTAGTTGTTTTATTTCTTTCTAAATTACCGAATAAGTAAATTCTCCGATTATATTTGCCTATCCCTATATACACAGCCAACAAAATATTAATCAACTCATTTTTGCCCACAACAGTCACAAGTGCAGTTAATAAGAGAGTAATATTTTTGTCCTAAAGTTTCATCAGAATTCACATCTTTTTGTAGCAATGGAATAATTTTTTTGATTTTTTTGATTTTTTTCTTTGATTTTTTTGATTTTTTTTTATTTATATACAATATCTTTCGTCTATGTAGCGAGTGTTGGGTCGGTGGCTCCCAAACCAGTTGGCTTTAGGGCACGAGATGTTAAGACACACCTACGGACTTAATTACTCAGGCTTCAGATATATATATTTTTGCAACATCCTAGATCCATGTAGCGGGCTTTGGGCCAGTGACTGCCAAACCAGTTGGCTTTAGGGCATTAGGTGTTAAAACACCCTTACAGACTTAATAACTCGGATATCAGAAGTTTTTTTTTATTCCATCACTTTTTGAGATGCTTCCTCCAATTAAACTAGAGCACTGAATATTACAAACTTTTCAATTATAGCTCATGTCCGTATGTTACCATGCATGTTGATAATACCTGCCAACTGAGCATATGAAGATCCATTTTAGTCATTTTTATGGAGAATTTACAAATTAAATAATTTAAAATGAAATAAACAAAAATGAACTTGTTTTGAAATAGGTTTGAGATACGTCTAAGGAGTGGAAACTCCTTAAACAGCTATCTTTTACCAATTTCACCGTTTTAGTCAAAATAAAAACACAAAAAAATAAAATATTTTTGTAATTTTTGAAAATTTTACAATTTTTTTGTATTTTTCTAAAAATTTTGGACTAAAAATAAAAACAACACACAACTAAAAACAAGATACTGATCAACTAATTCCCTCCCCCAAACCTAAATGAGACATTGTCCCTAATGTCTTCAACAGTAGAAGAAGAGTTTAGAAGATAGTACCTGGTTAACTGAAATTCTACACGAAAAGTTAAAGGTTAAGATCCAGATTAATCCGACGCCTCTTACCACGATCGTCCTCAGACCAATTTATCTTTGAAAGGATAGGTTCAATTTGTGGTTCATAAGCTAAGATTTGGTCAATTAGATCCGGAGCAGTTGTGGCAGTGAAAAGTAGTTCTTTTAAAGGTTTTGACATGAACCCATTTCTCCGGGCATCATCAAGAAACACACAAAGAAAATCATAAAATCCCTCAACGTTGTACAGTCCAAGCGGTTTCTGGTGTATGTTCATGTTCGCCCAGATAACACTGTAAAAATTTCCTCCAATATACCCAAGCCACCTGGCAAAGCAATAAAAGCATCAGCACGGTTAATCATTTCTACCAATCGTTCAGACATACTTGGCACGATTAACTCTTCTCCATTTGATGGTCCAATAAGATTTTCCTCTGCCAAAGGTTTTGGGATGATTCCCAAAATGTGACTGCCTCCCTCCTATACAGCTTATGAAATGATCCCCATAAGTCCAAGATTGCATCCGCCATATACTAAGTGCATATTCCTTGCAGCTAAGACTCAACCCAATTCCTGTGTTGCTTATACGTATTGTGGCTTAACACCAACACTAGTACCGCAAAACACACAGATGTTTTCAACTCGTCTTCTTGAAGTGGCTTCTATGTTTTACTCTGGATGTCTTCAAAAGTGCAATGATGAGTTGAATTTATAACACCTGAAAAGGGTGAGTAAAATAATAGCACTAGTACCTTCCAAATGACAATTATTAGTTAACAGTAAAATAAATCATGATAGTAAAAAAGGTCTGGATCCTGTCGGAGAAAATAAAAGAAAACAACAAAACAAATTACAATTATTGGGAAAAAACAAAGAGATATGATATTTACAATTATTTACAGCTTGATTGACGTCTATGCGTCAGGGACAAGCTTCCCATCCATTTTCTTAAAAATTGGCAAACAGGGTCTTTTTGAGTCAGATTCCCGAGACTTAACTATTGTCTTTCTTTTTAGAATTATGTATGTAATTTGCGGATGGCTATATGAATATATCCACTGAGATGCGTCTCAAGAGTTGAAGATATATCATCTAAAGACTCCTTAATCAAGCCATCCCTAATGAATTTAATCTTATCTTCGCGGTTATTAGATAGCATTCCTAAATAACGACAATGAGTATTGCAATTCCAGCGTGCACATTTGTAACAAACACCCATTTGCTTAGCTCTACGTTTCTTTGCATAGGTGCTTCTTCCAAAACCAGGTAGATGTGAAATAAAAGAGTCAGAAGACTCACCTGCCAATCAGACCCGTGCTTCAATTACCCAACAAATTTCATTAGGAACACCATGGATCGTTAGTAATCTCATCCGTTCCAAGAGAGCTTTGTAAACTTTCTTCAGAGATTTTTGAGGGAGAGAAGGAAATTGCTTGTGAAGATTTGCGAGAGCTTCTTCCATCGTGAAGTGACTTTACCTACAAAAATTAAACATACAAAAATAAAACACACCAGATCACAATATATACACAAATTGCATGGGTTGCCTCCCTGCTAGCGCTATGTTTAACGTCGTCAGCTAGACGTGACTTCTCGAACGTTAGGCTGGATCTGAAAGTGTGACACTTTCTTTTTGTCGCTAAAATGATTCTCCCCAGTAATGCTTGACACGCTGACTGTTAACCTTGAATGTTTCGTTGGTGTTGGGATCCAGTAACTCAACAGCTCCATATGGAAAAACTGAGTGATCACAAATGGACCTGACCATCTTGATTTCAACTTTCCAGGGAAAAGTTTCAACCGTGAATTGTACAACAACATTGCTGCCTTGGTTCCAACTATTTGTGTACTATTTTTTGATCATGCCATTTCTTGGTCTTTTCTTTGTACAATCTGGCATTCTTATAAGCTTGTAAGCTAAATTCCTCCAATTCGTTGAGTTGGTGGAGTATTTTCTCTCATGCAGCTTTTGGATCAAGATTCAACTTCTTCAGTGCCCAGTACGCCTTGTGTTCAAGCTCAACTAGCAGATGACACGGTTTCCCAAACACCAATCGATATGAGGACATACCAATGGGTGTCTTGTAAGCTGTCCGATAGGCCCATAATACATCATCTAGTTTTATTGACAAGTCCCTCCTAGTTGATCCAACGGTTCTCTCTAAGATTCTTTTGATTTCACTGTTTGAAACTTCAACCTGTCCATTTGACTGTGGATGATAAGCAGTGGCAACCTTGTGAGTAACTCCATATTTGGATAGGAGTGCATCAAAGTATCTGTTGCAGAAATATGAGCCACCATCACTGATAATTTCCCGAGGTGTTCCGAACCGAGTGAAAATGTTCTTTTTTCAGGAATTTGATCACCACTTTTGAATCACTGGATGGTAGTGCAATTGCTTCAACCCATATGGAGACGTAGTCTACAGCAACCAGGATGTACAGGTTTCCGAATGATGGAACAAAAGGGTCTCATGAAATCTATACCCCACACATCGAATATCTCAACTTCCATAATGTTTTGCAATGGTCCTTCATTTTTCCTCGAAATATTCCCCATTCTCTGGCACCTGTCACATTGAAGAGAAAAAAGATAAGCATATTTAAAAATAGTGGGCCAGAACAAACCTGATTGTAGGACTTTGGCTGCAGTTTTATTTCCCCTCAAGTGTTCGCCGTATGGTGACGAATGACAGTGTTACAGAACGTTGTTGACCTCCTCGTTTGGAACACAACGCCTCAGTAATTGATCAGCACATCGTTTGAACATGTACGGCTCATCCCAGACATAGTGCTTGACTTCTTTGAAGAATTTCTTCCTTTGCTGAGTTGTCCATTCCAACGGCCATTTTCCTGATACAATGAAGTTGACATAGTCAGTATACCAAGATACATCCTGTTGTTTCATGGCAAACAGCTGTTCATCTGGAAAAGTTTCATTGATTGTCAGTTCTTTGCCATCTCTTTCTCCATTCTCAAGCCTCGATAGATGATCTGCCACTTCGTTCTCTGTCCATTTCCTGTCTCTGATCTCCACGTCAAATTCTTGCAAAAGAAGTATCCAACGATCAATCTGGGTTTCGCATCTTTCTTCGTGATTAGATATTTGATTGCTGAATGATCTGTGTAGACCACCACTTTGGGACCCAGCAGATAGGAGTGGAATTTGTCAAAAGCGTACACAACTGCGAAAAACTCCTTTTCAGTGGTTGTGTAGTTGCGTTTAGCTTCATTCAAAGTTCTGCTAGAGTAGTAAATGGTGTGGAAAATCTTTGCTTTGCGTTGTCCCAAAACTGCACCTACATCCGAATCACTAGCATCGCACATCACCTCAAATGGAAGGGTCCAGTCTGGTGCTACGATGATGGGGGCAGAGATCAGCTTCTATTTTCAGATCTCAAAAGCTTCATGGCATTCTTTGGTGAAGTTGAAAGACACATCCTTTTTTCCAGAAGATTGCATAGAGGTTTAGCAATCTTGGAAAAGTCTTTGATAAATCTCCTGTAAAAACCTGCATGTCCGAGAAAGCTTCGAATCCCTTTGACTGATGTCGGCGGAGGTAGTTTTTCAATTGTTTCAATCTTTGCTTTATCTACCTCGATTCCCTTTCGTGAGATCTGATGTCCAAGAACAATGCCTTCTTGTACCATGAAGTGGCATTTCTCCCAGTTGAGTACCAGGTTGGTATCTTCACATCTTTGTAACACCTGTTCCAAATTTTGCAAACAGTGGTAAAAAAAATCTCCAAACACAAAGAAGTCATCCATAAAAACTTCCATACTTTGCTCCAGCATGTCTGAGAAGATGGCCATAATGTAACGCTGAAATGTGGTAGGGGCATTACATAATCCAAATGGCATCCTGCGGAAAGTAAAAGTACCATACGTGTTGGGTTTTCTAGGTCAAACCAAGATCAATTAAGCAAGAAATCATGTGAATACACAAAGTAAAGTAGCGGAAATACTCACTTTGATCGGCTTGGATGTTGGCGGAGAGTTCAAAACTTTTGCCTTTGAGAAGTTGCTCCAAGCTTTTCCTTTAATGTATGTTGAGCTTCCAATCTTTGAATCTTGAATTCCAAACTCATGGGAAAGGTTTCCCTAACATCTTAGAATGACTCATTGTGTGTGCTAACACTCATGATTTTGAAACAAAATCCAGAACAATGAGCCCTAGGCTCACGGAAAAACCAAGGAAGAGAGGAGAAGAGGTTTCGGTTTTTGCAAGGAGAAAAGAGCAAAATGTGAAGTGTTGACTTGTTTAATTTTCAAAAAATTAAAAGACATATACCAAATCAAATTTGGTAAAAGTCTTTCAAGTCTTTCACAATTGTGTGTTTTACACACAATCAACCACCCACCAAATCCCATCAACTAAAAGTTGATTAAAGTGACTAGGTGATGTGACTTCTGTGGGCCCCACTTGATTCAAAATCCGAGAGGGCTCGCAAACACTTCTGGGCTCGGGTTCGTTAATTCCGAATTAACGAATTTTCCGTTGCGATGTAATTAAATCAAATTTAATTAAATAATTATGCCTAGCAAAATTACTATTCACATCGCTAGCGAATTAATTCTAAATTAACTCATTCGTCCGAATTAAAATCTAATTTTAATTCGTTATGAAATCTAATTTCATTTAATATATCGAATATATTATTTTAATCGATTAATTCCAAATTAATCATTCTCTCTCTATTAATTGAATTTTATCCCAGATAGAATTTTCCATAATTAATCCTAGATTAATTTTCTCTCTCTATTAATTAATCCCAGATTAATAATGTTCGAGTCATACGTCATTGGTGAATCTTCGGGAAGCGACCCATGAGATCCGTGGTATGTTGGCAGTAAATTTGGTCGTCGGATTATCCGAACACGTGCGTACCTAGTACCACATTCTTACCGATTTACAAGACATGGTTGGCTTCTAGCAAAGCACCATGCCTACCCAATTCTCCAGAAATATTCTTTTAAGGAATATGTAATCTGTATCAGGCGTAGTATAAGTAGTATTGCGTATTACAATCCAGTATCAGATGTCACATGCTAGGCCTAGGCCTGGAATTGTGTCTGCCCCGTACGAATCATATATCGGATCTATGGAAACTAGTCTCTATAATCGGATAAACATGACCTAGTCATATTATCCCGATGACTGCAGTACTTAAGAGTACTAGTTCCGTATCCTACGTGATCATCATCTCCATATGACTGAAATACATACTTGGATCATTGATGAGACCATCGGTAAACAGAACCTCCTATCACACTTGCATAAGTATCAAATACTTAAATATATGAGAACTATGTCGTTATGCTCCCATAACGCGCACAAGTGCAATACTAGTCTATTCCGCATTATCGATGTCGAGTCTCGATAATACTACGACTATGGATATTTAATGATTAAACCTTAGTGGATTAATACTGTCTCATATCTTATTAATCTGGTACTAATCATATGGACTTTTATCATTTATATATCCCGATAATCTAATTACAAATGATAAAAGAGCAATTTCCTTTGTCACATAGTCAATTTGTACAACAATACCATGTTCTGTACAAATAGTGATGTTATGGGTCATAATTGTCCAACAATCTCCCACTTGGCCTATAGCCAATCACTCAAGTGTCCTACACTTGAACTATGTACGGATCGCTCAAACTTCTGCTGAAAAACTGCTTTCGTCAGCGGATTTGGAAGGTTATCATTTGATGCGATTTATTCGATCATCACATCGCCACGATGTATGATACGAACGAATCGGATGAATTAGTTGAAGTAAATTCTTGGATCATTGATGAGACCATTAATTCTTTAGCCTGTACTGTAGCCTAGCTCAGCTGCTAACAGAACTACTCCTAATCTAATTAGGAATTTTATAGATCCAAAATTGCTTCTTTTGCTGCCTCAGCTGCAGCAATATTCCGCTTTTGTTGTTTATTCGGTAACAGTATCTTGCTTGGAAGATTTCCAGCTCACTGTTCCGTTATTCAAACTATATAGTACCCTTATTACGACTTATAGTCATTTTTTTTGGTTTGGAAACTTGCAACGGTGAACCCAGTCACTTCAAGTTCTCCTCCTCCATAAATTAAGAATGCATCCTTAGTTCGTCTAAGATACTTAAGGATGTTCTTAACATCAATCCAGTGACTATCACTTAGATTGGCCTGATTGTGACTCCATATGCTCAAAGGATATGATACACTAGGTCACGTACATATATTTCAATGTACGATTTCTTGGAGAGTGCCAACAACTTTTAGATCTATCTCAGTAGATCCTTATTCCTAGAATAAAAGGTTGTCTCTCCCAGTAGTCTACGGAGAATTTTCATGAAAGCCAAGCTTTCACCGATTGTATTATGGGAATGTCATTTCCAAGAAATGATATATCATCATTATATAGGACAATCATTGTCAGTGCGCTCCCACTAACCTTCTTATATACACAAGAATTATATTCGTTTTGAATTAAATCATATACCATTATGATCTTATCAAAACGTTTGTTCCAATAACGTAATGCTTGCTTCAATCCATAAATGGATCGAATTAACTTGCAAACCTAGTTTGCATGTTTTGGTACGACAAAACCGTCAGGATGTTGTAAACATCCTCCAAAAGGTTTCCGTTAAGGAAAACGGTTTTGACGTTCAGCTGCTATATTTCATAAATGAAACATGCAGCATTAGCAAGCATTATCCAAATGGATTTAATCATGGCAACAAGTAAAAGGTTTCGTCGTAATCGACACTATGTTGATGATGATACCTTTTCTGTACAAGCCTATCTGTGTACATTTATATGTTGCCATCTATGTATGTCTTCCTTGAAGACTCATATAGTACCAATAGGCACAATGCCTTCCGGTACAACAACCAGTGTCCAAACATGGTTGGTATACATGGAATCCATTTCAGACATCATGGCACTTTGCCATAATAGGGAGTCGATACCTTGTATCATTTCCTCATACGTAGCCAGTTCGTGTTCCTCAATAAGATTGACATCTACATGAGGTGAGATAAGAAACTCATACCTCTTAGGATGTTTTCTGACTCTTTTTTACTTACGCGGTTCTTGTGTATTCGAAGATTGTGGTACAGTTTCATCCCTGATGAACTGTTTGTGTTCCGTTAAAGAATCGGTGCCTTGAACAGTATTACTCTGATTTTCATCGAGTTTTACTTTCTTCCCACTTACCACTGCATATAGGTATTCCTCTTAGGAAAACCGCATGAGGAGCAATAATTATATTGATCTCTTGTGAGTTGTATAAGTACTATACTTTGGTTACCCTAGGATAACCCACAAATTAGGCACTTATCCGATTTGGGTTTTAGTTTGGTATCATCCAAACATATGCCCAGCATGCCCAAATCTTTAGGAATGAGAAAACCTGGTTTCTTTCCTGTTCATATCTAATATGAAGTCTGTCCAATAGATTTTTATGGAACCTTATTCAAAATAAGTATTGCACTGTTTAATGCGTATCCTTAGAAGGAAAATGGTAGCTCAGAACGACTCATAATTAACCTTATCATATCCAACAAAATTCGGTTTCTCTGTTCGGACACACTGTCAAAATGAGGTGTTCCGTGAAGAGTCCATATTGAAAGAATACTATACTCTTTCAAGTAATTGAGAAACTTATTGCTTAAGTATTTTCATCACAGTCCAATCGTGATGTTTTAATACTCTTGCCGATCTGTTTTTATACTTCTTGTCGAAACTCTTTGAATTTATCAAAAGTTTCCGATTTATGTTTCACAAGAAACACATAACCATAACATGATGCCACATCCATAAAGGTTACGAATTATTCATATCCACCTCTAGCCTAGCTAGATATGGGCCCACTTACGTCACTATGAATGAGGGCTAACAGATCGGTGGCACTTACACTTTTACCAAGTAAAATGTGTTTTAGGCTGTTTGCCTAATAAACTAGATTCGTAGACATCATTTGAATTAGAATCAAATCCGTCCTAGTATCCACTCTTCGAAAGTGTGGATATACGAGTCTTGTTAATGTGTCCCAGACAACAATGCCACAAATAAGTCTCATCTGATTAATTCAGTTTGAGCTATTTGTTTGTCATGTTATACGTTTGAGATTCATTTATATTCAAAATATAAATATTGTTATTCACATATAATGTGTTTATCTCAATATCATCTTTATAAAATAAAACACTTTGTGTTCTAGAATATAAAGGTATACCCGCAACAGGTTAAACTTAGATATAGAGATAATGTTTCTAGTCAAACTAGGTACATTATAATAGTTTCCTAATTTAAGTACATGCCCAAATGGTAGTTCCTAAACTTAGGTTTCTACGGTTAAAACAGTAACTGTAGTCCCGTTTCTGACTCGCAAATAAATCTCAACTGAAGTCAGTCTCCTGCTAATCAGCAGATTCTGCACATCATTACATATATATGTACAACATTTAGTATCTAAAATCCAATTTTAAAACCAGCAGTGCACATGTTTATGACAAACATACTTGAAGCCGGAGCCTTACCCCGCCTTCACTTCCTTCATGTCTGCCTTGTCCATACGGCAGTCATGCCTCAGTGACCCCGTTTGCCACATTTTAAGTAGACATCTTGGGATATGTCATTTGTCTTCCTAGAAGACTGTGACGATTTTGCCTTTGCCTTTTTTAGAAGTTCTGGCTCTGCCTCCTTGAGCATAGCCATCAACTCTCCAAGAGTTTATTCTTGGTTCATAATGAACCTGCCCCAGCTTTCGGGTAGAGACTATAAGATCAAATCTTTGGTAGTCTCGGCCACGTAGGTAATGCCCAGCTAACCTAGCTGATCGATGTCAGCAATCATCTGCGATACCTAGTGTTCGTCAGATGTACCCTCTGACATACGCGAGTGAAAGAGCTTCTTTTCCAATTCGTACTTCTAATATCTAAGGATAGATCTATGAAGATCTTTAATTTCATCATCATAGTACAAGGATCTAATCCTTAATTCTGACGACGGAATTAAAGAGTCATTGCGGTAAGCATAACGGATTGAGCACTAAAGTTATCATCACCATGATTTTTCCAAAACTCATGCTCCACTATTTGCTCAACTTCGGGCTCAGGCTCGAGATGTTTCTCTATCAAATAGAATAACTTCTCAGTTCCCAGGACTATCCTGAGGTTTTATTCCCAATCTGAAAATTGGAGTCTTTTAAAGACATTTTCACCCAGGATTATGTTCTAAACGCTAATCTTTAAGTTATCTTGATTCCAATAGTCCAACTATCTAATCAACGATTTCAGGTACAATTGATTATAATGATTACTATAGTCTAACTATATAATCAACTATGATTATATTGGTTAAAATTCAAATATAATGATTACTATAATCCAATTATATAATCAACTATAAATGAAGTAGTTTGAATACAGTCCGACTGTTTAATTAAAACAACAATTAAATATTAGTCCAACTAATATATTTATTAATTAATGACGAAAAATGAAATGAGCGCGTATTGGCAAGTATCTAAACGAAATTCCAAATTTAATACTTGCCTCCCACTATTTTTCGGCGAGCCTCTAACCCTCTGTTGAGTACTCGGGAAACCTAGTTTCCTAGTGGGCTAGGATCCCGTTAAATAACACACAACCTTGACTTTGGCCAACAAGCTGTATGATATTTAACTAGGTAGATCTCTAAGATCAATTGGATCTCATCCAATTCCTAGATCCAGTAGGTGGACATCCAAGTCGGAAACATATATCCAACATATGCCATATATTCAATATATTCCCTAACATTTTTCCTCTGAATCAACTAAGCCTTGGCTTTGGCACAACAAGCTTAATGATTCCTGTTAAGCGGGACCCATTGGCTTTGGAAAGCTTCGTAATCGATGTCGATGAACAAGAAGTGATCTTGACTATGGCCAACAAATCACAACTTGCCTAAGACATGCGATATGGAACAAAGCTTTCATGATTCAAACACATCCGCGATGGACAAAGGTCTTAGCTTTGGCCAACAAACCAATGCCAATCTTGGATCTTGAGAATGAATCACTTAATGGAAGGAAATCGTTTAATATTTGTTCAGGGTTTTTCACGTCATTGGCAACTAATTAATTATCTTTGATTAGGTCTCATCATACACCCTTAAGCATGCATTCTAAAAGCATAATAAGGCGCGATAAATAAAATTAATAATGATATGCGGATGGATATCTCACAAATTGTTCCTAGAACAAATCACTCCATTTCCTCTCTCCGGCTAGCACTATTCTAACTTCTACCCAATTACATAATACAATAAAGAAACCTCATTACATTGAGGGGAATTGATGAGAAGAGAATTACAAAGAATCGAGAGATAAAGGCTGGACATGCATGTCCAATTTAATAAATTCTAAATTTATTACAACAATTTCCAAATTGCCCTCTCCCATCTAATATCCATCTGATATACATTATTCATACATCACATCCATGTATTCACACAAAGCATGTTATCAATCAATCTAATCAAAATAATTAATCTTTGATTAATGATCATCCAATGTTCAAAGACCGATTTGATTTGTGCGAGTCCAACTCGTTTAAGAATAAGTACTCAAAGTACGAATTCTCGAATTACATCAAACTACAATATTAAATCTAATTTAATTTGTATTCAATACTAATTCTATATTTAATTCTAAATTAAATAATTACACATTTTTAATGAGTCTTTGCGATTTAGATTCTAAATCTAATCTTAACGGGTCTCAAAGCCCAATTAACATCCAATGTCAATTTAATTAAAGTCCAATGGGCTTTCAATTAATTTATAAGGCATGGACTTTGGCAACCAAAGCCCAATAAGGAATCACCCTTTGCCAAAAATCAATTTAGGCCCATTAGGCCCAATTAAATTATAAAGGCCCATTATCATATTTGGACTTTATGGAAATGGTTTTAGGCCCAATTGGATCCAACCAATTATCCTAAACCAAACATGGCCCAACCAATCCCATTAAGCCAAAATACAACATTAATAGCCCAATTCCAAATTAAGCCTAATTAATTAAATTCTAATATTCTAAATTTCACAATTTAATTAATTAAAGTGTAATAGCCATAATTAATTAGTTAAATTAATTTTTCCAAAACACCAATTACACTAATTAATCATGCTTTAACTAATCAATTTATGTCCAACACAAATTGAAACAAAATCAATTCATTCATGCTTCCATAAGCTCACGGTAATTAGGTACTTTTTATATCAATTTTGATTTCAATCCAATTAAATCACAAACTAATATATCCCATGCATTTTAAACACATCCAATGTCTAAAATTCAAAAATTCCCATGAGCTTATCCTAGGGTCATATTCGGCCAACCTAAGGATTTTGGGAAAATTATTCTAATCAATTTTACACAAATCCAATGATGCAAAACTCTAAGTAATCATCATCTAACATCAACCAAACACTCAATTTGAAGAAATCATGCATTAATCACAAAAGCCCCAAATTAAAGTTTAAGAACCATAAATTCAATTTCATGCTCAATTATGGCTCTAATACCATTGTTGGGTTTTCTAGGTCAAACCAAGATCAATTAAGCAAGAAATCATGTGAATACACAAAGTAAAGTAGCGGAAATACTCACAAAGTAAATTTGGTAAAAGTGATTAAAGTGACTAGGTGATGTGACTTGTGTGGGCCCCACTTGATTCAAAATCCGAGTGGGCCCCCAAACAATCCCGGGCTCGGGTTCGTTAATTCCGAATTAACGAATTTTCCGTTGTGACATAAATAAATCAAATTTAATTAAATAATTATGCCTAGCAAAATTACTATTCACGTCGCTAGCAAATTAATTCTAAATTAACTCGTTCGCCCGAATTAAAATTTAATTTTAATTCTGTTATGAAATATAATTTCATTTAATCTATCGAATAAATTATTTTAATCGATTAATTCCAAATTAATCGTTCTCTCCATATTAATTCAATTTTATCCCAGATAAAATTCTCCATAATTAATCCTAGATTAATTTTCTCTCTCTATTAATTAATCCCAGATTAATAATGTTCGAGTCATACGTCATTGGTGAATCTTCGGGAAGCGACCCATGAGATCCCTGGATATGTTGGCAGTAAATCCGGTCGTCGGATTATCCGAACACGTGCGTACCTAGTACCACGTTCTTACCGATTTACAAGACATGGTTGGCTTCTAGCAAAGCACCATGCCTACCCAATTCTCCAGAAATATTATTTTAAGGAATATTTAATCTGTATCAGGTGTAGTATAAGTATTATTGCGTATTGCGATCCAGTATCAGATGTCACATGATAGGCCTGAGGCTGGAATTGTGTCTGCCTCGTACGAAGCATATATCGGATCTCTGGTAACTAGTCTCTATAATCAGATAAACATGACCTAGTCATATTATCCTAATGACTGCATTACTTAAGAGTACTAGTTCTGTATCCTACGTGATCATCATCTCCATATGACTGAAGTGATACTTCCATCTTGACATCACACCCAATACACTACGATTCTTAATATACCCAGAAGAGGTGTACACAGAACCTGTTAAAGCCTCGGACGACCAAAACGAAAGTATATTGATAGTCGCAAGTATTAGCGATGCAAGTCTCAGGTTAAGACCAAATACACCTACCCTGATTAGGATTCCCATAGACACATAGTCATACTACCAATGGGATTCCGATGGGTCTATCCAGAGCGAAGATGTTTCCGTACCATCGATAAACAGAACCTTCTATCATACTTGCATAAGTATTTAATACTTAAATATATGAGAACTATGCCGTCATGCTCCCACAACGCACACAAGTGCAATACTAGTCTATTTCGCATTATCGATGTCCAGTCTCGATAATACTACGACTATGGATATTTAATGATTAAACCTTAGTGGATTAATATTGTCTCATATCTTATTAATCCAATACTAATCATATGGACTTTTATCATTTATATATCCCAGTAATCCAATTACAAATGATAAAAGAGCAATTTCCTTTGTCACATAGTCAATTTGTACAACAACACCATGTTCTGTACAAATAGTGATGCTATGGGTCATAATTGTCCAACAATACGGACTTGTAAAAGTAGTTTTCTCATGATCTTCTGGGGCGATAGCAATCTGATTGTACCCTGAATATCCGTCCAGAAAGCAATAGAACTCATGTCCCGCCAGTCTTTCCAATATTTGATCAATGAATGGTAGCAGAAAATTTTCATTTCTCGTGGCTTTGTTCAGCTTCCTGTAGTCCATGTATACTCTCCATCCAGTCACTGTTCTTATTGGAATTAGCTCATTCTTTTCATTTGTGACTACAGTGATTCCTCCTTTTTTTGGCACACATTGCATAGGACTCACCCAAGTGCTGTCTGAGATGGGGTAAATGATGCCAGCATCCAACCATTTGATGATTTCTTTCTTCAGGACTTCCTTCATGATTGGATTGAGTCTCCGTTGATGCTCCACTATGGGTTTGTACTCATCGTTCATCAGGATCTTGTGCATGCAAAATGATGGACTAATGCCTCGAATGTCTGCTATAGTCCAGCCAATGGCTCTTTTGTGTTCTCGTAACACTCTCAGTAACTTTTCTTCATGCTCCAATGTTAGTGAAGAAGAAATAATAACAGGTAATTCAGAAGAGTTTCCAAGAAATGCATACCTGAGATGACTCGAAAGTAACTTCAGCTCCAACTGCGGTGGTTCTTCAATTAGGGCTTGACATGTGTCATCGGCGCACGTTAGCATGGATCGGCGCACCTTAGGCGTCGCGACACAGCCTGGGAATCGCGACGCGCCAAAGTACCAAAATGCTCTTTTGTGTTCTTTTTCACTGTTTTGGCCCCAAATCACCTCCAGAATGTCCTGAAGCTTTGTTTATCTACAAAATAACACAAAACACATCAAAATATTCATAAAACTCAAGAAACTATACAAAATATTAGGTCAAATGAGTGGGAAATAGTGATACATTTACCACTTATCAGGCATCTTGCCATAAACCGGAGTCGATACCTTGTATCGCTTCCTCTTACGTAGCCAGTTCGTCTTCCTCAATAAGATTAATATCCACATGAGGTGAGATCAGAAACCCATACCTCTCAGGTTGTTTTCTGACTCTCTCTGATCTACGTGGTTCTTGTGTATTCAAAGATTGTGGTACAGTCTCATCTCTGATGAACTTTTCATGTTCCGTTAAGGATTCTGTGCCAAGAATAGTATCACTCCAACTTTCATCGAGTTTTACTTTCCTCCCACTAACCACTACATTTAGGAATTCCTTCTCAAGGAAAAATGCATGTAGAGCAACAAATATTTTGTTCTCTTGTGGGTTGTAGAAGTAATATCCTTTGGTTTCCCTAGGATAACCTATAAATAGACACTTATCCGATTTGGGTTCAAGTTTAGTACCATCCAAATGTTTAACGTATGCCTAGATACCCCAAATCTTCAGGAATGAGAAACCCGGTTTCTTTCCTGTCCATATCTCATTCGGAGTCTGTTGAATAGACTTTGACGGAACCTTATTCAAAATAAGTATTATATTGTTCAATGCATATCCCCAGAAGGAAGTAGGTAGCTCTGTGCGACTCATCATAGACCTTACCATGTCTAATAAAGTTCGGTTTCTCCGTTCGGACACACTGTTTTTAATTACGGTGTTCCGGGAGGAGTCCACTGTGAAAGAATACCATACTCTTTCAAGTAATCAAGAAACTCATTGCTTAAGTATTCTCCACCACGGTCCGACCGTAATGTTTTAATACTTTTGCCGGTCTGTTTTTCTACTTCGTGTCGAAACTCTTTGAATTTCTCAAAGGTTTCCGACTTGTGTCTTATAAGATACACATAACCATAACGCGATGCATCATCCGTAAAGGTTACGAAGTATTCATATCCACCTCTAGCCTGGCTAGACATGGGCCCACATACGTCACTATGAACGAGGGCGAACAGTTCGGTGGCACGTGCACATTTACCATTAAAAGGTATTTTAGGCATTTTGCCTAACAAACAAGATTCACAGACGTCATATGAATTTGGATCAAATCCGTCCAAGTACCCACTCTTCGAAAGTGTGGATATGCGAGTCTTGTTAATGTGTCCCAAACGAAAATGCCACATATAAGTTTCATCTTTGTTACTTAGTTTAAGCCTTTTGTTTATTACATTATATGTTTGAGTTTGATTTATATTCAAAATATAAAGACCATTATTCACATCAGCACTGCATATCTCCATATCATTTTTATACATAAAACACCCAGTGTTTCTAAAAACAAAAGTATAGCCACATTGGGCCAATAAAGATATAGATATAATATTCCTAGTCAAACTAGGTACATAATAACAGTCTGAAAGATTTAGTACATGCCCCGATGGCAGTTCCAAAATATAAGTCTCAACAGCCAAAACGGCGACTCCTGTCCCATTTTCAACTCGGAGGTCTATCTCTCCTGAGACCAGTCTCCTGCTAATCCGCAGATCCTACACATTAGTATATATATGAGTACCACAACCAGAATCAAAAATCCAATTTTTAAAACTAGAAGTAGACATGTTTATTTCTATAACAAACATATCTGAAGCTGGTGCCTTGCCCGCTTTGATTTCCTTCATGTGCGCCTTGTACTCACGGTAGTCATGCTTCCAGTGACCCCGTTTGCCACACTGCAGGCATACATCTTGGGATTTTTCATTTACCTTCCCATAAGACTTTGACGGTTTGGCCTTGCCCTTCTTCTTCTTCTTCTTCTTTACACCTCCAGTTGCCTTGGGCAAAGCCCTCGGAGAGTGAGATGTTGAAGCTAAGTGCGCCTCGCACTTTTTGCCCTTCAATAGCTATTTTTCTGCTTCACCCAGCATTGTCATCAACTCTCCAAGAGTATGGTCTTGGTTCATCATATTGTAGTTCATGATGAACCCGCTCCAAATGTTAGGAAGAGACTGCAAGATCAAATCTATAGATGTCTCAGCCTCAAAGGTTATGCCTAGCTGACCCAGCTGTTCAATGTTAGCAATCATCTGTGACACATGGTGCTCAACAGATGTACCATCTGACATTCGAGAGCGAAAGATCTTTTTCTGCAATTCATACATTTGTGATCTAAGGTTAGATCGATGAAGGTCCTTCAATTTTGCCATCATAGTATAGGGATCCAATCCATTGTTTTGGCGACGAAATTGAGGGGTCATCGCAGTGAGCATGACAGATTGAGTAGTTGAGTTGTCATCGCTATGAGTCTTCCAAATTTCAAGCTAAAGCGGCTGCTCATTTCCGGGCTTAGGCCTGAGAGGTCTCTCTATCGTATAGAGCATCCTCTCAGCCCCCAGGACAATCCTGAGGTTGATATCCCAGTCAGGAAGTTCGCGCCATTAAAGATATTTTCGCCCATGATAATGTCTCTAACTCTGATCTTTCCAGTCATCTTAATTGCAATAGTCAAACTATTCAATTAACGATATTTAGGTATAGTCCAACTGTTACAAGAAAAATAATAAAATATTAGTCCAAAAATAAATATATATTGACGAAATAATTTGAAAGCGCGTATTGGCAAGTATTTGAACGAAATTGCAAATTCAATACTAGCCTCCCATTATTTTTCGGCGAGCCTCTAACCCTCTGTTGAGTACTCGGGAAACCTAGTTTCCTAGTGGGCTAGGATCCCGTTAAATAACACACAACCTTGACTTTGGCCAACAAGCTCTATGATATTTAACTAGGTAGATCTCTAAGATCAATTGGATCTCATCCAATTCCTAGATCCGGTAGGTGGACCTCCAAGTCCGAAACATATATACAATATATATGCCAATATATCCTATATTTTACTAACCTTTTCCTCTGAATCAACTAAGCCTTGGCTTTGGCTCAACAAGCTTAATGATTCCAGTTAAGCGGGACCCATTTACTTTGGAAAGCTTCGTAATCGACGTCGATGAACAAGAAGTGATCTTGACTTTGGCCAACAAATCACAACTTGCCCAAGACATGCGATATGGAACAAAGCCTTCATGATTCAAACACATCCGCGATGGACAAAGGTCTTGACTTTGGCCAACAAACCAATGCCAATCTTGGATCTTGAGAATGAATCACTCAATGGAAGGAAATCGCTTAATATTTGTTGAGGGGTTTTCGCGTAATTGGCAACCAATTAATTATCTTTGATTAGGTCTCATCATACACCCTTAAGCATGCATTCTAAAAGCATAATAAGGCGCGATAAATAAATTAATAATGATATGCATGGATATCTCACAAATTGTTCCTAGAACAAATCACTCCATTTCCTCTCTCCGGCTAGCACTATTCTAACTTCTACCCAATTACATAATACAATAAAGAAACCTCATTACATTGAGGGAATTGGTGAGAAGAGAATTACAAAGAATCGAGAGATAAGGCTGGACACGCCGGTCCAATTTAATAAATTCTAAATTTATTACAACAATTTCCAAAATTGCCCTCACCCATCTAATATCCATCCGATATACATTATCATACAATACATCCATGTATTCACACAAAACATGTTATTCAATCAATCTATTCCAATTAATTAATCTTTGAATTAAGTGATCATCAAATGCTCAAACAACGATTTGATTTGCGCGAGTCCAACTCGTTTGAGAATAAGTACTCAAAGTACGAATTCTTGAATTATATCGAACTATAATTTTAAATCCAATTTAATTTGTATTCAATACTAATTCTAAATTAAATAATTACACTTTTAATGTGCCTTTACGACTTAGATTCTAAATCTAAACTTAATGGGTCTCAAAGCCCAATTAACATCCAATGTGAATTAATTAAAGTCCAATGGGCTTTCAATTAATTTCTTAAGGCATGGACTTTGGCAACCAAAGCCCAATAAAGAATCACCATTTGCCACAAAATTAATTTTGGCCCATTAGGCCCAATTAAATTTTAAAAGGCCCATTTATTATATTTGGACTTAATGGAATGGTTTAGGCCCAATTTGGATCCAATCCAATTGTCCTAAACCAAATTGGCCCAACCAAGCCCATTAGGCCCAAATACAACAATTTTAGCCCAATTCCAAATTAAGTCTAATTAATTAAATTCTAATATTCCAAATTTCACAATTTAATTAATTAAAGTGTATAGCCATAATTAATTATTTAAATTAACATTTCCAAAATACCAATTTACATAATTAATCATGCTTTATTATTATCAATACATATCCAATATTATTGAAGCAAAATCAATCCATTAACATGCTCTAATGCTCACGGCAATAATGGATTTTTTTCATTAATTTTGATTTCAATCCAATTAAATCACAAATCAATTTATCCATTCATTTTAAACTCATCCAATGTTCTAAAACATTAAAATCACTATGAGCTACAAGGGTCCTTCACATTCGGCCAAGCCAATATTTTTGGGGAAAATTAATCCAATTAATTTTTCATAAAATTGATCATGCATAACTCTAAGTTAACATTATCTAAGCATGCTCAAACAAACAATTTGATTAAATCATGCTCAAATCAAAATACCCAAATTCAAGATTAAGAACCCTAATTCAATTTCATGCTAAATAGGCTCTGATACCATTGTTGGGTCTCTAAGATCATTCCCAAGAACATATAAGCATGTAATAGGTGTGAATACTCAAAGGAATATAGCGGAAATATACTCACATTGAACGGTTGGATGAATGTGTAGACAACAAAAAAAATTGCCTCCTTTGAAGTTGCTCCAAGCTCCTCTTGAGTGTATGTTGAGCTCCAAGCTTGAAGGGTGAATTCCAAACTCAATGGGAAAGGTTTCCCTAACACCTTTGTATGATTCTTTAAGTGCTAGCTTTGGAAGAAAATTGCAACACAATTCTTCCTTTGGTGCCGTGCTATTCTCGGCAATGAGAGAGTTGGAGAGGGAGAGTGTTTTGTTTTTCAAATTTTGTGTATGTTATGATTTTCCAAAAACCTTTGGCAGAAGCGAATTTTATTGGACCATCAAATGGAGAGGAACTTATCGTACTATGTATGTCCGAGCGACTGGTGGAAATGATTAACCGTACTGATACTTTAATTGCTCTACCAGGTGGCTTGGGCACGTTGGAGGAAATTTTTACAGTGTTATCTTAGGTGAACTTGAATATACACCAGAAACCGATTGGACTGTTTAACGCTGATGAATTTCTTGACTTTCTTTGTGTGTTTCTTGATGATGCCCGGAGAAATGAGTTCTTGTCAAAACCAGTAAAAGAACTCATCTTCACTGCCAGAACTGCCCATGATTTAATTGACCAAAATTTAGCCTTTGAACCACAAATTGATCATATCCTTTCCAAAATAAATTGGTCTGATAATGATTGTGGTAAAAAGCGTCGGATAAATCTAGATCTTAACCTTTAATTTTCTTTTAAGACGTAGAATTTCAGCTAACCATGTACTGTTTTCTAAACTCTTCTTCTACTTTTTAAGACATAGGGGACAATGTCTCATTTAGGTTTGGGGGAGGAGAATAGCTGAATAGTATGTTGTTTTTATTATGTTTTTTTATTTAATTTTTAGTCAAAAATTTTCAAAAAATTCAAAAAAAAAGTAAATTTTTTTTTTTATATAAAATTAAAAAACAAATTTGTTTTTTTGTGTTTTTAACTTGACTAATCTGGTGAAATTGGTGTGAGATAGCTGTGTAAGGAATTTCCATTCCTGAGACGTATCTCAACCTATTTCGTAACAAGTTAATTTTTGTTTATTTCTTTTGAATTATTTAATTTGTGAATTCTCCATAAAACTGACTAAATGGATTTTCATATGCTCAGTTGACAGGTATTATCAATATACATTGTAACATACGGCCATGAGTTGTAATTGAAAAGTTTTTAATATTCAGTGCTCTAGTTTAATTGGAGGAAGCATCTAAAAAGCAATGGAATAAAAAAAAATAATTAAAAAAAATAATAATAAAAATGTTTGAGATCTGAGTAATTAAGTCCGTAGGGGTGTTTTAACACTTAGTGCCCTAAAGCCAACTGGTTTGTGAGTCACTGGCCCAGAGCTCGCTACATTGATCAAATATATTATAAAAATAAAATGAGACATAAGAAATCCGAGCAATTAAGTCCGTAGGGGTGTCTTAACACCTAGTGCCCTAAAGCCAACTGGCTTGGGAGTCACTGACCCAAAGCTCGCTACATGGATTGAAAATGTTGCTTTATTTATTTTATGAAAAAAAAATCATAAAAATATTCCATTGCTAAAAAATGTGTGAATGCTGATATAACTTTAGGACAAAAATATTACTCTCTTTTCAACTACACTTATGAATATTGTGGGCACAATAATTTGGTTAATACTTTGTTAGCTGTGTGTATAGAAAATGGTAAAAATAATCGAAGAATTTACTTATTCGGTAATTTAGAAAGAAAGAAAATAACTACTAACTTGGAGAAGAGTTTCACCTGTTTAGTCACTAACTTGTTTATTCTCTTTTCTATTGTCTTTTTGCTTTTTTGTGCATTAGATTGACGTTTGTGGGTATAGTTGCTGTAAGCTCTCACGAGACTACAACTCGTCCACTAGGGACACCTAGGGGTTTAAAGGCTTATTACATATGCTAAATGCAACCATGATACCTACGAAAGTGGCTTAGTTTAATTTTATTTTAAAGATGTTCATGTTATTTTATTTGTTTTTGTTTTGCTCGAGGACTAGGAAAATGTTAGGTTTTGGGGTGTGATGAGTGATAAATATATCACTATTTCCCACTCATTTGACTTAATATTTTGTATAGTTTATTGGGTTTTATGAATGTCTTTATGTGTTTTGTGTTATTTTGCAGATAAATAAAGGTTTGGAAATCATTGCAATCAAATCGGAGCCAAGACATCAGAAAACAGACAAAAAGGACAAAAATGTAAATTTCCTGCTAAAATGCGCCGTTTCCTAAAATGCGCCGTGCTAAATGCGTCTTCTGCTATCATGCACCGCTAACGTGCGCCAGACACGTGTCACAATCAGAGAAGTTTGCTAACATGCTCACTTACTAACATGTGTCTGCCACATGTCAACATCACAGCAAATCTGCTAACGTTCGCCGGACACGTGTCACCATCACATGCTGCCGACACTTATCATTGAAACACGTCATTGCTTGCATCATGATGACATCAGCGTCGCGACGTACAAAACTCTACGCGTCGCGACGCTGAGCCAATAATTCAGCTGTCGACACAACTGACGCCACGAGTCATCATCTCCGCGAAGCCTGTGCCACGCGTCCAAAATCAACGGCGCATTACGACTCGTAAAGTTGCGCGCGTCGCGACGCGTGGAGCCAGGACTTGCCTATAAATTCAGGCCGATTTCATTTCAAAAATTCATACCTTCCTAGAGTTTCTAATAGAGGACTAAGGATTGTATCTTGTTTGTTTAAGTTTTTGTAATTTAAATTAAACATTTTTATTTATTTACTTTCAGTACTTTTAATTATGCACTTTTATTTTCAGTAATAGTATTAGTTTATTTAGTTTTATTTCTTTTATGTTCAGTACCTAATTTACTGTTAGGGAATGGTGAAGTTGTTTATTATTATAATTTAGATCAATCTCCCTCAATTATAATATATAAATTATCTTAAAACCTGATTAAATTGGATACCGCCTTTATGGTCGGTTGGAATTAAGTATAACTTGACTTAATCAGGATACCACCAATTTGGTCGGTTGGTAATTATCACGCAGATTTATATATTATAATAAGGGAGATTTCTAAATTAGAAATAATAAGGTAGATTAATCTCACTTATATTATAATATGGAAATTGTAATTTAATGAATTAAAAGTTGATTCCACCTTAATGGCTAGTTTTATTTATGTAACATAATGTGACACCGCTTATAGGTCAGTTTTTAGGTGACAGATGATTATTGCCTAAAAGTTGGTTTATGGATAAATAATAACATCGCTTTTATGGCTGGTTCAACTTAAATGGGTAACATTGACAATTTCCATATTATAATAATTTGAGATTTCTAAAAGTGGATCCCCTAACCCCAGCATTTTATTTTTATTCTAGGGAAGTGATGAAACACAATATTAACATGCTTAATAATTGATTTAATTATATAATAGGTAATGCTTTAGTTTGTTTATTGAATCTTAAGTTTAATGCTTCTTGTTGCCTGATCACCAATAAGATTGATATGGTAAACTTAAAATGAACTTGAAAATGAGATTATAGGTTTCATCCTTGGATTCAATAGCTCACGATCTCCCTTAAGGATAAATAACCCTTAATAGATTTCCTTACAGGATAGACATATACCTGTCGGAATTGGGTAGCCATAATTGGAACTTGACCTTAATAAATCCAGGTAATTTGGTTAACATAGACATATGATTAATTGGGTTACTCTGGGTGTTTGCATCTGATCTTTGACAGAGGCGTTTGCATATTTTCGTGTTCCACGTTAGCAGACTGATTTATTACACATATATAAGAAAATCATTTCATCATTAGAATAATATTGTGTGGATTCATAACCCTAGATGTTTGTGTCTTTTGTTTATTTTCCTTAGTATTTTTAGTTATTTATTTATTTCGTAAATCCACATTCAACCAACCAAAAGCAATCATTCCCTTCTCTCTTTAATTAGATACATGTAAACATTTAACACATCAATAATTAATAACAAAAATAGAAATTAAGTCCTCGTGGGATCGATATTTTTATACTACTTGAACGATATGTGCGCTTGCATTATACATGTGTGATCACGCCGATCAACAATCCATACATATCATGAGTTCTATCAAACATATATATACATTCAAACATATTCATAATTATCATGCAAGCAACCACAAAACACACATAACAGTCGACACATCAAAGTTCACATCATCCAACAATACATACATCCGGCTGGTTTACACACACACTGCTCGTATGAGACTCATTACCTATTTTAAAATAGGTATGAGATACATTATGTCCAAACGGATTCCTAACCGGCTCGATTACTATACCTCGAAAACATCAACCAATTAAACCTATATTCATGCATATATATCACGGTACACCAAACCCATCGCACGACTTCTCATACACAAGCACATCCATAACAAACAGTCTAAAACATCATTCAAACACTCACATACATACAAATGTTTGAAATATACGAATATAGGTATTACTTCGACTTAAGTACCATAGACCTTTATCAATCTTCATGCCTTAACGTCATGTTGCATATATGAATACATGTTCTTATACTTATACCTTTCCATATTTATTTATATACATGTGTTCATATCGATACAGGTTCATACCCTCGCATCCATACATATACATACACACACATAGTATTACGAGTCCAAGTAGTTACATGTATCAATACATACATGTAGCCATTTAACTCATCAATCTTTTCAAAATACATATCATAACATATCCTTGAACATTCCACTTCAAGACACATCAATATTACATACCGACATTATGATCATCAAACTACTCACTTCATATCATAGCAATAACTAAAATTCATACCTGTGATGGTCGACTAACTCAACTAACACGATCTCGAAATCCTTTCTCAAATCCATCTTGTAATTGTCCTAAACCTTTCAATTGTCTCCACATACGCATATATATTTATATATGTTTAAGAAACTACGAAATGAAAAATTCGAGAACTCATCGCATTGGCTACTTACCTAGCTTCGCGAGCACTCCTGGGCCTAGTCACATATGTCAAAATAAATGGCGAAATGCCGTCAGGAACACGACTTACAGAGTTCTAACTAAACTACGATAAAATCTCAGATCTTTCCTGAATAACCAAATCATGTCAGATTTCAATACTTTTAGTTCAGTCAGTAATCTTAAAACACCATTATAACTAACCAAGTCATCAGTTAACTTAAATTCTCGGTTTATGTGCTTTTAGAAAATTTTTCGAAAAGGTTTCCGCAAACGCTACGGAATAGTCTCGAACCCTCCGAACCTACCTGGATTTATCTAAACACTATCTTATCATCACATATGACTCATATCCATCATCAAGATCAAAAACATATTAAAACACAGAAAACCCCATTTTACCAAAACTTACATAATCTATCAGATCAATATAATTCGTTACGTTTTCACTCGGATTCTACCGAATGCTCATATTCAATATACTAACACTCAAACAATTCATTTTATATCATTACGCTACTCTACGAAGCTACTGGATGAATCCGAATATTTATCGGAAAACTTGAAATTTGTGAATTTATACCGAGAGGTCTTATCGAAATTTCGAGGGCATATACGGGCTCCAAACGATCCCACGAACCTCGCTGGAATAAACGAATTCCGATTGGAGCTTCTGTTCTCTAGGTCACATTCATCAAATCTTCCTCCTCATTCGCGTGCAACCGAGCACGATCGAAAAAATCATCTGTGTCATCTGTATTACTCCTTGAACTGTCGATTTGCGAGTGGCTCGGGCCGTGAAATGGAGCGACGATCCGGAATCGAGAGACCCATAATGCCGTGAATCTCATCTTTCTTCTGTCGCTGTTGCCGACATCCTTGGGGCTGACACCAGCCACCACAAGGTGGAGGGTGTTGGTTTCTTTTTAGGTCCCAAGATCATAACAAGCATGAAAATAATGTGTGAATACATCAAAGGAGGTAGCGGAATACTCACATTGATCGGTTGAGACGATTTGGTGAAGAGAACAATTGATTTTCACCTCCAAAAACGCAACTGCAGTGACCAATTTTTCTCCCACTGTTTCAGTTTTGAGTCACCATTTTGAGCTTCAAATCGTCTCGTCGTTATTCCCGGCTCGTGGGTGGGTTTCCCTAACACCTTCGTATGCCTCTTAGAAGTGTACTAGCACTTGGATCTTGCCACAAAATCCCAAAAAGCTTCCCTCACTGCTCACGTTTTTCAGCAGCTAAACCAGTGAGTTTTGGCCCCTTGGGCGTGAGCATGAAGGAGATTGGAGAGAAGAGAGTTGTCTAGGGTTTACTAAATATTCATCTAATGAATAATATAGTTACCAAGTGTAGAGAGATTTTTGTTTTTATACTTTAGGTAAAACCATTTCACTTTTACCCTAAACTTGGTAGGTGTGGGTAAATGGTTTTCAAAAGTAAAACAAGGTAGTTGGGTGGTAGGTACACCTACCACACATGGGCCCCACATATTTGAATTCAAAATTCAAATATCTCTACGAACATTTGCCGCGGCTCGGTTCCGTTTAATCCGATTAAACGAACTTCCGTCGTTAAATAATTAAATCTAATTTAATTAAATATCGATGCCACGCAAATATATTACGAACGTCGTTTACGAATTAATTCTAAATTAATTCGTTCGTTCGCATTAAAGTCCGACTTTAATTTCGTAATGAAATCCAATTCATATAATATATCCGATATATTAATTTTAGCCCATTCGAATAAATTAAATAGAAAAATCAAATTTAACTATTAAATCATTTTTCCGATTAATTCCAAATTAATCGCGTTCTCTCTCTTTAGACGATATTTTATCCCAGATAAAATCTCCGTAATTAATCCCAGATTAATTTTCTCTCTCATCGAATTAATCCCAGATTAATTAAAGTGCGAGTCATACATCATCGGTGAATCATTGGGAAGCGACCCATGAGATCCCCGGATATGTTGGCAGTAAATACGGTCGTCGGACTATCCGAACACGTAAGTACCAAGTACTACGTTTTACCGATTCACAAGACAAGGTTGGCTTCTAGCAAAGCACCATGCCTACCCAATTCTCCGGAAATATCCTTACAGGAATGAAGGATCTGTATCAGGCGTAGTATACATCGTATAGTGCATATCGATCTAGTATCGGATGGTCACGTGCTAGGCCTGGGGCTGGAGTTGTGTCTGCCCCGTACGAAGCACATGTCGGATGTCTGGTAACTAGTCTCTATAATCGGATATACATGACCTAGTCATAATATCCAATGGCCGCGCAGCACTTAAGAGCACTAATACCGTATCCTACGTGACATCATCTCCACTATGACTGGAGTGATACTTCCGTCTTGACATCACACCCAATACTCTACGATTCTCAATATACCCAGTATTGGCGTACACAGAACCGGTTAAAGCCCTGGACGACCTCAACCAAAGTATATTGATTGTCGTAAGTATTAGCGGTGCAAGTCTCAGGTTAAGACCAAATACACCTACCCTGATGTCGGACTCCCATAGACACACAGTCATACTACCAATGGGATTCCGAGGGGGTCTATCCAGAGCGAAGCTGTTTCCCGTACCATCGGTGAAACACAACCTCCTATTACACTTGCATAAGTATCCAATACCCAAATATATGAGAACTATGCCGTTGTGCCCTCACAACGCGCACAAGTGCAATACTAGTCTTTTACGTATTTATCGATGTCCAATCTCGATAATACTCTGACTAGGGATATTTAATGATTTATCCTATGTGGACTGATACTGTCTCATATCATTCTCCGTCCAGGAACAAATCATAGGGACCTCTCATCATTTATACATCTAAGGTGATCTAATCACAAATGATAAGAGAGCAATCTCCTTTGTCACATAGTTAATTTGTACAACAACACCATGATCTGTACAAATAGTGACGCTATGGGTCATAATTGTCCAACAATCTCCCACTTGGCCTATAGCCAGTCACTCGAGTGTCCTTACACCCGAACTATGTACGGTTGGCTCAAATTGCTGAGAAAAGGTTTTCGTCAGCGGATTTACATGATTATCGTCTGATGCGATTTATACGATCATCACATCGCCATGATGTATGATCCGAACGAATCAGATGAATATCGAAGTATATATCTGGATCGTTGATGAGACCATTAATTCTTTAGCCTGTGCTGACGCCTAGCTCAGCTGCTAACAGAACTATATCTAATCTAATTAGATTTATTATCGACCCAAATGGCTTTTATTGCTGCCTCAGCTGCAGCAATAATCCGTATTTGTTTTTATATGGTAACAATATCTTGCTTGGAAGATTTCCAGCTCACTGTTCCGTTATTCAAACTTTATAGTACCGTTTGCGACTTTTAGTCGTCTTTATCGGTTTGGAAACTTACTACAGTGATCCCAGTCACTTCAAGTTCTCCTTCTCCATAGACTAAGACAGCATCCTTAGTTCTCTGAGATACTAACGGATGTTCTTAACTTCAATCCAGTGACTATCACTCGGATTGGTCTGATTGTGTCTCCATACGCTCAAAGCGTATGAGACACCAGGTCACGTACATTTTAAATGTACAATTTCTCAGAGAGTGTTAACAACTTTAAATCTATCCCAATAGATCTTTATTCCTAGAATAAAGGTTGTTACTCCTAAGAATTCTACGGAGAATTATTTCGAAAGCCAAGCTTTCACCGATTGTTTTATGGGAATATCATTTCCAAGAAATGACATATATTATCATTATTTTATACAGGACATTCATTGTCAGTGCGCTCCCACTAACCTCCTTATATACACAAGAATTATTTTCGTTTTGAATTAAATCATAACCATTATGATTACATCAAAACGTCAGCTCCAAGAACCTTATGCTTGCTTCAATCCAAACATGGATCGAACAACCCGCAAACCTAGTTTGCTGGTTTAGGTACGACAAAATCGTCAGGATGTTATAAACATCCTCCAAAAGGTTTCCGTTTAAGGAAAGCGATTTTGATCTTTAACTGACACATTTCATAAATGTACAATTTCAGCAAGCATTATCCAAATGGATTTACCGTGGCAACAGGTAAAAGGTTGAACCGTAATCAACACAATGTTGATAACGATACCTTTTCGCTAAAAGCCTAGCTTTGTACGTTGGTATGTTGCCATCCATGTATGTCTTCCTTGAAGACTTTTAAGTACAATAGGCACAATGCCTAACGGTACATCAACTAGTGTCTAAACATAGTTGGTATACATGGAATCCACTTCGGACTCATGGCACTTTGCCATAAAAGGGAGTCGATACCTTGTATCACTTCCTCAAACGTAGTCGGTTGGTCTACCTCAACAAGATTGACATCTTTATGAGGTGAGATCAGAAACCCATACCCCAGGTTGTTTTGATTCTCTCCGATCTACGCGGTTCTTGTGTATTCGAAGATTAATGGTATAGTTTCATCATTGATGAACTATCTGTGTTCCATTAAGGACTTCGTGCCTTGAACAGTATTACTCCGATTTTCATCGAGTTATACCATCCTCCCACTTACCACTGCATATCGGTATTCCTCTTAGGAAAACCGCATGGTGAGCAACAATAACATTGTTCTCTCGTGAGATGCATAAGTACTATACTTATGGTTTCCCCTAGGATAACCTATAATTGGCACTTATCCTATTTGGTTTTAGTTTGGTATCATCCAAACATATGCCTAGCATACCCAAATCATCAGGAATGAGAAACCCGGTTTCTTTCCCGTTCATATCTAATATGATATCTGTCAAACAGATTTTATGGAACCTTATTCTAAATAAGTATTGCACTGTTAATGCATATCCGTTGAAGGAAATGGTAGCTCAGAGCGACTCATGATTAACCTTATCATGTCCAACAAAATTCGGTTTCTCCGTACGGACACACAGTCAAACTGACATGTCTCGGGAGGAGTCCTCATTGAAAGAATACTATACTCTTTCACGTATGTTTGAAACTTACTGCTTAAGTATTTTCCATTACGGTCTTACCGCGACGGTTTAATACTTTAGACGATCTGTTTGTCTACTTCGTGTCGAAACTCTAAAAGTTATCGATTTGTGTTCTTCAAAAGAAACACATAACCATAACGTGATGCCACATCCGTTAAGGTCACGAAATATTCATATTCACATCTAGCATTGCTAGATATGGGCCCACTTACTTCACTATGAATAGGGCTAACAGATCGGTGGCACTATTACTATTACCAAGTAAATAGTGTTTCAGGTACTTTACCTAGTAAACTAGATTCGTAGACTTTATTTGAATAGTCAAATCAGTCCTAGTACCCACTCTTCAAAAGCGTGGATATACGAGTCTTGTTTAATTGTGTCCCAGACAACAATGCCACAAATAAGTCTCTACTGATCAAATCAGTTTGAGCTATATATTTGTCATTTTATATGTTTGAGATTTTATTTATATTCAAAATATAAATTCTGTTACTCACATCTAATGTGTTTATCTTAATATCATTCTTTATATAATGAAACACTTTAGTGTTCTAGAATATAAAGGTCTATCCGCAACGGATTAAACACTGATATAAAGATAATGTTTCTAGTCAAACTAGTTACATTATAACAGTTCCTAATTTAAGTATATACCCAAAAGGTAGTTCCTAAACTTAGGATTCTACGGTCGAAACAGCGACTTTCGTCCCGTTTCCGATTCGCAGATTAATCTCAGCTTGAAGTCAGTATCCTGCTCACAGCAGATTCTGAACATCAATCCATATATTTTATGTACCATACTAAGTATTTTAAAATCCAATTTTAATACTAGTAATAGACATAATATTGACAAACATTCTTAAAGTCAGAGCCTTGCCCTTTCTTTAATTCCTTCGTGTCTGCCATATCCAAACGGCAGTCACTTTAGGATATGTCATTTATCTTCCCAGAAGATCATAATGATTTTGCCTTTGCCCTTTCAAATATTTCAGAAGCCTTTGGCCAAGCCTTGGGTTTCTAGAATATTGAAGTATGGTGCGCCTTGCGCCACTTACCTAATTGCAAAGTTTGACTTTATCTCCTCGAGAATAGTCTTTAACCCTCCAAGAGTTATTTATTGCAATTTTAATACTTCTTAAATCTAAACATAGATTTATGACAAGTATATCGAATTAAGCACTTAAGTTATCATCACATAAATCTTCCAAAGATTATGCTCTACTATTTGCTTAATTCTTGGCTTAGGCATAATAGGTTATTTTATCAATAAAGTAACTTATTATTTATTTCCAGGACCATCCTGAAATTATTCCCAATTAAAATATAGTCGTTTAAATACATTTTCACCTAGGATTATGTTTTAAACACTAATCTTTCATTCATCTTGATTCTAATAGTCCAACTATTTAATCAACGATTTGTGGTACTATGTATTATATTGATTATTATAGTCCAACTATACAATCAAATATAATTTAAATCAATTAACCTCAATTACATTGATTACTATAATCCAATTATAAAATCAACTGTAAATTGAAATTAATTAATTCAAATATATTGATTACTATAATCCAATTATATAATCAACTATAATACAGTCCAACTGCTTATTAAAACAACAATTTAAATATTAGTCCAACTAACATTTAATTTATATGACGAATAATTTGAATGAGCGCGTATGGCAAGTAATTAAACGAATATTGCAAATTCAATTCTTGCCTCCCACTATTTTTCGGCGAGCCTCTAACCCTCTGTCGAGTACTCGGGAAACCGTGTTTCCTAGTGGGCTAGGATCCCGTTAAATAACACACAATCTTGACTTTGGCCAACAAATTGTATGATATTAACTAGGTAGATCTCAAGATCAATTGGATCCAATCCAATTCCTAGATCCAGTAGGCGGATATCCAAATCCTAAACATATATCTTTATATGCCAATACATCCAATGTATTACCTAACCTTTTTCCTCTGAATCAACTAAGCCTTGGCTTTGGCACAACAAACCTAATGATCCCAGTCAAGCGCGACCCATTGACCATGGAAAGCTTCGTAATCAATGTCGATGGACAAGAAGTGGTCTTGACTTTGGCCAACAAACCACAACTTGGACAAGACACCAATATAGAACAAAACTCTCGTGATTCAAACACATCTTCGACGGACAAAGGGCTTGACTTTGGCCAACAACCCAATGCCAGTCTCGGATCTTGAGTAAGAATCACTCAATGGAAGGAAAAACGCATGATATTTGATGAGGGTTTTTCGCGTGCAAATTGGCTACCAATTTATTATCTTTGTTAAGGTCTCATCATCATACACCCTTAAACATGCATTCTAAACACATAATAAAGCGCATATGAAAATAAATAATAATGATATGCGGATGGATACTTAACACATTGATCCTAGATCAAATCTCTCACTTTCTCTCTCAAACTAGCACTTGTATTATTTCTACCCGTTACACTACACTACTAAAGAAACCTCATTTACATTGAGGGGAATAGGTGAGAAGAGAATACAAAGAGAATAGAGGTGATAAGGCTGGACACGCAGGTCCAATTTAATAAATCGAATTTATTACAACAATTTCCAAAATTGCCCCCACCCGACTAATATCCATCCGATATACATTATTCATTCATCACAACCATGTATTCACACAAGCATGTTATCAATCAATCTAATCAAATTAATTAATCTGATAATTAGTGATCATCCAATGTTCAAACAACGATTTGATTTTGCGCGAGTCAAACTCGTTTTTGCGAATAAGTACTCAAAGTACGAATTCTCGAATTAAATTAAACTACAACATTAAATCCAATTTAATATGTATTTAATACTAATTCACTATTTTAATTCCAAATTAAATATTACACTTTATTAATAAACCTTTTACGACTTAAATTCCAAATTTAATCGTTACGGGTCTCAAAGCCCGATTAACGTCCAACGTCAATTTAATTCAAGTCCAATGGGCTTTCAATTAATTTCTTTAAGGCATGGGCTTTGGCAACCAAAGCCCAATCAAGGAGTAACCCCATAAGCCAAGAAATCAATTTCGGCCCATTAGGCCCAATTAAACTTTAAAGGTTATAAGTCACATTTGGGCTTTATGGAAGTGGTTTTGGGCCCAATTGGATCCAATCCAATTTGCCTAAACCCAACTTTGTACAACAAAGCCCAATAAGCCCATTTACAACTTTAAAAGCCCAAATCCAATTTTAAGGCCCATTAATTAAATCATAAAGTCCAATTTCATAATCTAATTAATTCCTAAAGTGTATTACATGATTAATCATCCAAATCAATATTTCTAAAACACAAATTTGTCCAATTAATCATGCTCATTTTATTATCACATGTCCAACACATTTAATGAAAAATCAAACCCATTTACATGCTTAAAGTGTCTCGGCCAAGGAGGGACTTTTTATCCGATTCGAATTCAATCCAATTAATTTCACAATCGATATTAAGTCTTTATCCCGAATGATTTCCAACACATCCAATGAATTAAAATCAAAAAATTCCAAGACATTAAAGGGCTTTATGCATTCGGCCAAGTAAGGAATTTAGGGATTTTTGTTCAATTCAAAATTCAATCCAATTCAATCTCAAATTAACATTATCCAATGATTCAACTCATCCAATGAATCAAAATCAAAAAATTCCAAGATCAAATATGACCCTAAGATTCGGCCAACACATCAATTTAGGGGAAATTTGTTCCAAACATAATTTCTTGAAATTGATCAAATCATTCTTCAATTCAACATGATTTAAGCATATTCAAACATCCAATTTAATCAAATCATGCTCAAAATCAATTTTACCCAATTTTAGCCCTAAAAGTTTCATGCTTGAACCTAGGCTCTTGATGCCATTGTTGGTTTCTTTTTAGGTCCCAAGATCATAACAAGCATGAAAATAATGTGTGAATACATCAAAGGAGGTAGCGGAATACTCACATTGATCGGTTGAGACGATTTGAAGAGAAAAAAAAAAATTGATTTTCACCTCCAAAAACGCCACTGCAGTGACCAGTCCACTGCCCACTGTTTCAGTTTTGAGCTGAGATTTTGAGCTTCAAATCTTCGTCGTTTGATTCCCGGCTCGTGGGTGGGTTTCCCTAACACCTTCGTATGCCTCTTAGAAGTGTACTAGCACTTGGATCTTGCCACAAAATCCAAAAAAGCTTCCCTCACTGCTCACGTTTTTCAGCAGCTAAACCAGTGAGTTTTGGCCCCTTGGGCGTGAAGCATGAAGGAGATGGAGAGAGAAGAGTTGTCTAGGGTTTACTAAATATTCATCTAATGAATAATGATAGTTACCAAAGTGTAGAGAGATATTTTTTTTATACTTTAGGTAAAACCATTTCACTTTTACCCTAAACTTGGTAGGTGTGGGTAAATGGTTTTCCAAAAGTAAAACAAGGTAGTTGGGTGGTAGGTACACCTACCACACATGGGCCCCACATATTTGAATTCAAAATTCAAATATCTCTACGAACATTTGCCGCGGCTCGGTTCCGTTTAATCCGATTAAACGAACTTCCGTCGTTAAATAATTAAATCTAATTTAATTAAATATCGATGCCACGCAAATATATTACGAACGTCGTTTACGAATTAATTCTAAATTAATTCGTTCGTTCGCATTAAAGTCCGACTTTAATTTCGTAATGAAATCCAATTCATATTAATATATCCGATATATTAATTTTAGCCCATTCGAATAAATTAAATAGAAAAATCAAATTTAACTATTAAATTTATTTTACCGATTAATTCCAAATTAATCGCGTTCTCTCTCTTTAGACGATATTTTATCCCAGATAAAATATCTCCGTAATTAATCCCAGATTAATTTTCTCTCTCATCGAATTAATCCCAGATTAATTAAAGTGCGAGTCATACATCATCGGTGAATCATTGGGAAGCGACCCATGAGATCCCCGGATATGTTGGCAGTAAATACGGTCGTCGGACTATCCGAACACGTAAGTACCAAGTACTACGTTTTACCGATTCACAAGACAAGGTTGGCTTCTAGCAAAGCACCATGCCTACCCAATTCTCCGGAAATATCCTTACAGGAATGAAGGATCTGTATCAGGCGTAGTATACATCGTATAGTGCATATCGATCTAGTATCGGATGGTCACGTGCTAGGCCTGGGGCTGGAGTTGTGTCTGCCCCGTACGAAGCACATGTCGGATGTCTGGTAACTAGTCTCTATAATCGGATATACATGACCTAGTCATAATATCCCAATGGCCGCGCAGCACTTAAGAGCACTAATACCGTATCCTACGTGACATCATCTCCACTATGACTGGAGTGATACTTCCGTCTTGACATCACACCCAATACTCTACGATTCTCAATATACCCAGTATTGGCGTACACAGAACCGGTTAAAGCCCTGGACGACCTCAACCAAAGTATATTGATTGTCGTAAGTATTAGCGGTGCAAGTCTCAAGTTAAGACCAAATACACCTACCCTGATGTCGGACTCCCATAGACACACAGTCATACTACCAATGGGATTCCGAGGGGGTCTATCCAGAGCGAAGCTGTTTCCCGTACCATCGGTGAAACACAACCTCCTACTACACTTGCATAAGTATCCAATACTTAAATATATGAGAACTATGCCCGTTATGCCCTCACAACGCGCACAAGTGCAATACTAGTCTTTTACGTATTTATCGATGTCCAATCTCGATAATACTCTGACTAGGGATATTTAATGATTTATCCTATGTGGACTGATACTGTCTCATATCATTCTCCGTCCAGGAACAAATCATAGGGACCTCTCATCATTTATACATCTAAGGTGATCTAATCACAAATGATAAGAGAGCAATCTCCTTTGTCACATAGTTAATTTGTACAACAACACCATGATCTGTACAAATAGTGACGCTATGGGTCATAATTATCCAACAGAGGGCTGGTCGGCGCACCCACTAGTTGGTCGCGCCGGCCGGCGATGGCCGACAGACCGCCAGCACGACCATGGGTGGCGAAACGTGTTTGAGAGCGTGAGGGGGTTGTGTGGGGAGTTTGTAATTGTTTTGCCATTTTCGCAATTTGCAGGAATTATGAGGTATTTATAGAGAAATTTCTCTGAAAAATACATTCAGACCCCCGAAAATTATAATTAGGTCCATGTCATAGAATATTCTCGAAAATTCATAATTTTGAAGCCTTTTTGATGCAAATTTCAAAACGTGGTCAATAAAAAAGTTGTTCGTCTCGGAAAAAAGTGTTTGACGGTTCAAGAATCCGCTCAATCGGAGTTCATTTGCTATCTTTATAGCCGAAACAAGAAAATTTTACGCGTATAATGATAAAATCAAAAATAGCGTAACCGGTTCTTAGAACCACGTATTTTCCAACGCGATGAATCTTCACTTAAAAATATTCTAATATATTTTCGAACCCATATACTCTTTTTTTTGATGACCATCCCATTCCAAATCCTTAAATTTAATTCGGAAACCTTCCGGCATTGTTCCGAAAAACTTAGGATATTACACGTGCCCATATCCTTCACATTCATGGCACTGGATACCACGGGGTCTACTACCCCTATCCTCTCTAGACTCTCTCCAACTATGCCTACTCTCTCTAGGCTTATCCTCCCTATCCCTAACACAGCTATGTCCATTCTTCTTTAGTTTAAGAAATTTCTTAAACTTCTTTACAAACATGGCCAAATCATGATTCATGAGGGTATTATCATCATCACTAGACTGATCATGAGCAACTTCCTTAGCATCTTCATCGCTATATTTTTTGGCTTTTTATAACTAGGAAGTTTCTTCTCATAAACCTGCAGCTTTCCTAAGAGGTCATCTAATTTAAGCTGATCAAGGTCATTACTCTCCTCGATGGCGGTGATCTTGGGTAGGAACTATCAGGCAGGGATCTAAGGATTTTCCTAACTATCCTACTGACAGGGATAGTCTCACATAGGTTAAAGCTTGGATTAACGACATCGTTAATCTCAGGTTAGAACTCATCAAATGTCTCATCATCTTTCATCTGGGCGACCTCAAACCTAGTAGTAAGATCCTGAAGTCTATTATTTTAATAGACAATGTGCCCTCATGCACAATCTGCAGGATGTCTCAAGCATCCTTTGCTATCTCACACATTGAGATTCTCCTAAACTCAGCAGAACATACAGCACCATGTATGACATTAACTCTCTTGTTGTTCCTATTGCTAGCATCATATTCGTCATTGGACCATGTCAATTTGTCTTTAGGGGAAGAGATCCCGTCAACTATAACTACGGGAGGTTTCCACATGTATTCTACTGTCATCAAAACCCTCTCATCTAAGGACTTAAGGAACGCTCTTATGCGAACCTGCCAATGTAAATATTCTATGCCATCAAAAAATGACAGACAATTTAAGGGTTGACTACGATCCATTGCTGGGTCAAGGATCGAGTTCAATCTCTGATACCAATTGAAAGTTCATAATTATCCTAGGTTTTGACCCTATGCGGAATTAAACACAATAATCAAGACAAGTCCCGATTACTGTTACTATGAAATTCTAACAGGCAACTACAATATCAACCAATTATAAAATAAAGCAGAATATTAATTCAATGCAAAATATAAATGAAACAAATAATATCAATCACACAAAATCAACACAATAATTTTGGTGACGAAATAAAAAACTCGTGCGAGTAAAAAACCACTTCAGGTATCTCGGCTACCAGCTCAATCCATTATATAGAGAAAAACTTACAGCGATGGTCAAGACCTATGGTGGCCACTCCACCGACTCAAGTACCTCTAGACTGCAAGAACTCAAGGAAATCCTCAAGCCCGTATCCCACAGTTGTAACGAAAATGCTCCAACTTTACCAAATATCAGTCCAATTGCTCCAAGATCTTCAAGACTTGTTACAATTCAATTGAACTTGTTTTGTTACGGACATTGCCAATAAAAATGAAACTAACAAAGCGAATCCAATTTAATAAAATTACTTAAAAACCAATCAATCATGTTTTTGGAGCAAAATATACATCAGCTGATATGTGTATCATTTACAAATACCAAAAAGCTTAAGATATCGTTCATAAAAATTAAATTTTAACATGATCAATATTCAGTATCATTTCTTTCAAAAAAAAAAAAAACATTGTTGACGGTTGATTTTGGTCTCAGGGGCAATATGGGAATATCACCTCCGAGGTAATCCTCCTTCAATAGTGAATTTGTTTGGTTATGGGGGACCAAAAGCAAACTTAGCAAAAGACAAATAATACGCCAATCGACAAAGAGATTTAACGTGGTTCGGTGGATCTTGGTCCGACCTACGTCCACGGGCACAAAAGGATGATACTTTTATTACTCAAACACGCTTCTCAGCTCTCTCTTTTGTTTACAAGTCTCACAATAATGATTCTGATCTCAGCTCCCAATCTCATCTCAACTTTCAACTTGTTCCAACTTTCAATGCTCTCCACCCCTCTCCCTTATGCACACTCTACCATTCTATTTATAATAGTGTAGAAATCAGATTCCTTCTCTACAAGAATTCCTAGTTGAAACTATTCCCTTTTCCCATAAGGATTCCTAGTCAAAACTATTTCATTTTCCCATAAGGGTTCCTAGTCAAAACTACTTTTACTTCCTTTATCCTACTAGGACACTGACTTATTAGTTTACCTCAAGAAGGTAGGATAACTTGTCATCTTATCCGTAAAAATAGGATGCCTTATCTTCCTGAGCACGCCTCGCCATGTGCTCGGTCTTCATGAGGTCGGTCATAATGGTTATTTGAACTGAGAATGCCGCTGTCGATCTGATAATTGCCCGGTCATCTGAACCAAAGTGCTCGGTTACCGATCATAAAGTGCTCGGCCCCTAACTCATGTGGTCGGGTCGGTATTAATGATCTCGATCAACAAGGAATTTACCCTTTTAACCCATCCCGTGCTGCTTAAATATCATAGTGCTTAAAAACACCATCAACATCTATCCCCTAGTTCTCGGTAACAACGAGTTTGCGAGTTGATGCCGGGAACTATAAAAAAAGATGGTGTGCCGATGAATCCGTCGGTGGTCACTCCAGGAACAGCAGAGAAAAATGTCTTGGCTGCAAATCTGGTCTTTCCTGCCACCTTCATGTGCTCAGTCAACGAGGATCCCGATATCTACCCATGGAGCAAATGCTTTGCCCTTATGCTGATGACGATCGACTCGGTGGGACGTAACCCGACCCCGAGCTGAGATGAACATTTAGTTCTGGGGGAATGTCACATCCCCAGACTAATAGAGGCCGGCTCGGTGGGATGTAACCCGACCCCGAGCTAAAAGAAAGACTTGGCTCTGGGGTAATGTTACATCCCCAGTCCAAAGAAGCCGACTCGGTGGGACGTAACCCGACCCCGAGCTGAAAGGAACATTTGGCTCTGGGGGAATGTCCCATCCCCAGTGCAAAGAAGCTGACTCGGTGGGACGTAACCCGACCCCGAGCTGAAAGAAAGACTTGGCTCTGGGGGAATGTTACATCCCCAGTCCAAAGAAGCCGACTCGGTGGGACGTAACCCGACCCCGAGCTGAAAGAAAGACTTGGCTCTGGGGGGATATTACATCCCCAGTCCAAAGAAGACGATTCGGTGGGACGTAACCCGACCCCGAGCTGAAGAAAGACTTGGCTCTGGGGAAATGTTACATCCCCAGTCCAAAGAAGACGATTCGGTGGGACGTAACCCGACCCCGAGCTGAAAGAAAGACTTGGCTCTGGGGGAATGTTACATCCCCAGTCCAAAGAAGCCGACTCGGTGGGACGTAACCCGACCCCGAGCTGAATAAACCATAAGGCCTCGACGGAACGAAATCCAGCCCCGAGCCGAATAACAAGCGGCCTCGGCGGAACGAAATCCAGCCCCGAGTCGAATAACCAAGCGGCCTCGGCGGAACAAATCCAGCCCCGAGCCGAAAAACACGCGGCCTCGGCGGAACGAAATCCAGCCCCGTGGCGAAACAAACATCGATCTCGGCGGTACAAGAGCAGACCCGAGCCGGAAAGAAACATCGTCTCGGCGGTACAAGAGCAGACCCGAGCCGAAAGAAACATCGGTCTCGGCGGTACAAGAGCATACCCTAGCCGGAAAGAAACATAGGTCTCGGCGGTACAAGAGCAGACCCGAGCCGGAAAGAAACATCGGTCTCGGCGGTACAAGAGCAGACCCGAGCCGGAAAGAAACATCGATCTCGGCGGTACAAGAGCAGACCCGAGTCGGAAAGAAACATCGGTCTCGGCGGTACAAGAGCAGACCCGAGCCGGAAAGAGACATCGGTCTCGGCGGTACAAGAGCAGACCCGAGCCGGAAAGAAACATCGGTCTCGATGGTACAAGAGCAGACCCGAGCCGGAAGGAAACATCGGTCTCGGCGGTACAAGAGCAGACCCGAGCCGTAAAACAAATATCAAAACTATTGTGTGGGTCATAACAAACAAGCATAATCAAATGTCAACCTAATCAGAAGAGGTTTTACTCACCTTTTTGGGATCCGTTGCCTTTCTTGCAACTCTACAAGGGTCACTACAAGCAAGACTCTTCTTAATACATCATCTCTGCACCTCAGCATTCCACGCATCCGACCAGATGACTTCCGCTATCAACTTTGGTCGACCTCAAAAAACCGAATGGTCTATGTATACACTGAGATAGCCTTCTTTCACCAAGTCTTCTACCTGCTCCCGCAGGTCTCTGCACCCATTCGTGGCATGTCCCCTTATGTTATGGTAGATACAGTAAGCCCTATTATTTCCCTCCTCAATCGGGAACCTCCTTAAATTAGGCTCGGCCAACAGACCTTTATCCTGGATTTCCCGAACTATTTGGGCCATAGGTTTGTTCAGGGGGGTGTATACTGTCCTCCCCGCGACACGGTTGACTTGGACAGATGACTTTATCTCTTGAACATGATTACTCGGAGGTGTCGGTCTGAGTTTCTTCTGGTCCGGGACCGGTCTCCTCAAATTTTTGATCGAATCCCACTTATTGTCTGACCTGAGTATCTTAGCCTTTCGGGTGTCTACTCCCCAGACAATCTTTTTTCTCCTCCTCTATTAAGATAAACTTCCTGGCCAACTCCAGGGCAGTGGCATAATCCGATACTCTTGAATCCTCAGGTGAGTCCACAACTTCCCGACCTTCAGACCTCCTTTGAGACTTTCTAGCGCTTCCGATGACTCGTACGCTCCGACCTCGAGCACCAAATTGTGGTACCTTTCAATAAAATTCCCCAGGGGCTCACATCACCCCCTGCTTCATCTCATCAGTCTCAATTCTCCCACCATTTTCTTTGGACGCATGCCCCTTTGAAGTGCCGAATAAATGACTTCCTGAGTTGCGCGAAGCTTCCGATGCTCCCTGGGGCTAGACTTCTGAACCACAGAATGACAGATCCTCCCAAGGTTAGGGGGAAAACTTTGCAAACGGCATCCCCTACTACTCCTTGGACCTCCATTAATAGGACAAAACTTTCAATATGAGACTTTGGATCTGAATGGCCTTTGTAGGGCATCATGGATGGCATGTTGAAACGTCTTGGGAATTTTGCCGACCTTATTTCTTCTGTGAAGGGAGATTCAACCTCGTCGTCCCGAGCATCTGATGTATCAGTTTTTGGGGTTTACTCCCCACTTGGCCATTTCTTTTTTCTTAACCAAGACTTTATACTGCCATCTGTGTCACTATGCCGCCTCCCGCGGCCTTCTTCGCGTCTGTCACCATGGGTGCGGCGTTCCTCATGACTTGAGACTTCCCGTCCAGTTTCACTATCCTTCATGTTTCCCCTTCTGGTATCGCGAGAGCCATCACAGGATGAATCTGGCGACTGTCTCCCCTCTTCTTCTTCCCACGTATCCTCTGTTTGTAAATCTTTTTCTACCACTACGGACCTCAATCCGTAGGGACCCTTCCTCCTCGGTTCATCGTCATCACTCACATCTGCGACCCTTTTTCCTTCCGCTATTTCGCCTCTCCTCCGACTGGTTTCGGTTTCAAGTTTCTCATTATTCTTCTCTTCCATCCTCTCCAGTTTGTTCATCATGGATTTCAGAAGGATTTGATTTTCCTCCCTATCTTTCCTCATATTTTCCTCCATTTTCTCCATCCATTCTGCTGTTGAACTCCCTGATGACTGGCGATTTCCACCTTCTGCCATTGTCTTACCACGCGAGCTGCTTTTTGTTGAGTCCCCACAGACGGCGCCAACTGTTGACGGTGGATTTTGGTCTCAGGGGCAATATGGGAATATCACCTCTGAGGTAATCCTCCTTCAATAGTGAATTTGTTTGGTTATGGGGGACCAAAAGCAAACTTAGCAAAAGACAAATAATACGCCAATCGACAAGAGATTTAACGTGGTTCGGTGGATCTTGGTCCGACCTACGTCCACGGGCACAAAAAGGATGATACTTTTATTACTCAAACACGCTTCTCAGCTCTCTCTTTTGTTTACAAGTCTCACAATAATGATTCTGATCTCAGCTCCCAATCTCATCTCAACTTTCACTTGTTCCAACTTTCAATGCTCCTCCACCACCCCTCTCCATTATGCACACTCTACCCTTCTATTTATAATAGTGTAGAAATCAGATTCCTTCTCCTACAAGAATTTCCTAGTTGAAACTATTCCCTTTTCCCATAAGAATTCCTAGTCAAAACTATTTCATTTTCCCATAAGGGTTCCTAGTCAAAACTACTTTTACTTCCTTTATCCTACTAGGACACTGACTTATTAGTTTACCTCAAGAAGGTAGGATAACTTGTCATCTTATCCGTAAAAATAGGATGCCTTATCTTCCTGAGCACGCCTCGCCATGTGCTCGGTCTTCATGAGGTCGGTCATAATGGTTATTTGAACTGAGAATGCCGCTGTCGATCTGATAATTGCCCGGTCATCTGAACCAAAGTGCTCGGTTACCGATCATAAAGTGTTCGGCCCCTAACTCATTGTGGTCGGGTCGGTATTAATGATCTCGATCAACAAGGGAATTTACCTTTTTAACCCATCCGTGCTGCTTAAATATCATAGTGCTTAAAAACACCATCAACAAACACTATTCAGTATCATTTTCTTATTATCATTATTACTGATAAAAGAAAAATAGAATATGAATAATATTTGGTAAGAAGCAGCCTTATCTATAATTCGGAAACAACTTGATAAAGTCGTCTCAAAACCCTATACGTTAAAAGCCAAAGCTTCTTGCACAAGCCTTTTGATGCGTGGCTTCTTTAAGAAGCTATAGCCAGTACCATATATTTTTTTTTTATCATCCATACTAATTAATATGTCGGCTGCTGATACTGTAAATACTGTTAGCTCTGAGGATAATAGATTAAGATATTAACTCTAATATCAGCTATGTTCTCCTATTTGTTTTTTTGCCTAAAATCGTAAAAAAATATATTATAAGATAAAAATAATTTCACTATTCGACAATTTATCTTCAATATTTTTGTATAAATTTTTATACAAAATTTTATAAGTCTATCATATTTGTTGTTTTATAATGTCTTTGCTGTAATTACAATATGATTCATGAAGCCACGTCACACATGCTTACGGGCTAAGGAAAAAGGACCCGGTTAAGAAAGTATTAAATATAGTTCATATATGAAATATATAAATATAGAATGGTTTGTATTGTACATAGGAACTGAATTTTAATTGAATCGTGCGGCCAAAGCAATAAAAACACGCTTAAACCAAATAAAATAATAATAATAATAATAATAATAATAATAATAATAATAATAAAAGAAAAAGAAAAATAAAGACGCCGTTTTTTTCTATTTTCTTGGTAAAAGAAATTATTACTTTTAATGTGTTGAGAAAGAGTAACCTCTAATAAAGAAAACAAATAAATAAGTAAAAACATCATTTTAATTAATTTTAGGTGTTTATAGCTTTGGTCCAACAATTCCATAAATTATAACCAAATAAAATCAGTGGGTACAAATAAATTGAGTGGGTAAAATCTCTTATATTGAATTAGAACTCCAATTCACATGGTTTACATTAATCTAAAAAATTAAAATTCGTATTACGTTGGATGTAAAATGAACCATCCATGCATGTAATTTTCATATTTGGTTGAATCGTATAAAAAAAAGTATGTTGTTATACATATCTTTAAGGGCACTCTAGGTTGACACTGCAGCTAAATATATGCCTAAAAATCAATCTCCATTACTCATGCATACAGGTGAAATGTCCGAGAATTAGAATAGAATCTGGTTGCCTCATCTCCACTCTATCCTTTAATGTGTTAAAAATATATTCTATTGTCTGTTGATTATCGTTAAGTTTCCAAAAAGAGGTGAAGTCTGAGTAAGGGGCGGCAATTTGGGTTAAGATTCATTTATTCGTTCGATTCGATTCGTTTTAAAGGAAATACGAGTTTGAAAAAATGGATTCGTTTAATAAATGGATCAAATCGATTCGATTCGTTTATTAAACGAATCGAATACGAATTTAAACTCATTGATTCGCTTAGGTTTCGTTTTATTATTTTCTTTATTGATATTTTTCAATTAAGATTCGATAAATTATGGCTAATTACCATAGAAAGTAATATTGTTGATATTTGGTGAGGTATTTTTAGTAAATATATTAATTATATATTTCATATTTATGAAGAATTAATGTAAATAAATTATGATAACACTACAAAAAAAAGGTCTTTAGCGTCAAAATTTTTCGACGCTAAAACGTGGACGAGAAAGACAATTAGCGTCGAAATAAAAAATTTCGATGCTAAAGTACAACATTTTGCTTCAAAAAAAATTTCAACACTAAATAATGTATTTGGCGATGAATATTTTCGACGCTAAAAAGTTGACCTTTAGCGTCGAAATATTCGACGCTAAATGTGATATAATATTAAAAAATATATATCATTTTGTTATTTTTAGCGTCGAATATTTCAACGCTAAAGGGCATAAGAAAATTATTATTACAAATTAATTTCAAACTAATTTCATTACAAAAGTAATTAAATTTGTTATAAAAATTATTACAAATTTGTTATTAAAAAATTATTACAAATTTGTTATTAAAAAATTATAATAATGATATTTTTATTGATATAAAACTAAAATTACAAAATTTATCACAACAAAAAAAAATAAAATGATAAAATATAATTTTCCACATATTTTCTCCATCTTCACTTTCATATTTTTCATCTTCACTTTCATTTATTTTTCATTTTCTTCACTATCTTCATTTTCACCATTTCTTCATCTTCATATTCCCCTACAAAAATAAATAAATAAATATTAGACATTAATATAAAATATGAAAAATCAAACAAAACACTTAAGGAAAAAATAATTTTAGAGAGGAAATAAGAGTATGAGAGAAAGAAAGTGAGAATATGAGAAATGAAATAGCAAATGAATTTATAGGCAAAAAAAAAAACCTTTAGCTACGAAATAGGCTTTCGTCGCTGAAAGTCTTCAAATAGCGGGAATTATTTCCGTCTAAATTTTGATATTTAGAGTCGAAATATTTGACTTTTAGCGTCGAAAATTCGTCGCTAAATGTCAAAAATTTAAATCCAATTTTATTAGGAGATAAATTCAAAATTTAGAAAGCGGAAATTCGAAAAATTTAAATTTACCATTTAGCGTCGAAATATTTGACTTTTAGTATCGAAAATTCGTCGCTAAATATCAAATATTTAAATATAATTTTATTAGGCGATAAATTCAAATTTTAGAAAAGCGGGAATTTGAAAATTATAAACTTAACCTTTAGCATTGAAATTTTTCACTTTTAGCGTCGCAAATTCGTCGCAAAATATCAAAAATTTAAATATAATTTTATTAGGCGATAAATTCATATTTTAGAAGGGGGAATTCGAAAAATTTAAAAATTAACCTTTAGCGTCGAAATTTAGATTCGACGCTAAAGGTTGACCCTTTAGCGTCGTCCAAAGAATTTTTCGACGCTAAAGGGTGGAACCTTTACCGTCCAAACAATCTTTTGACGCTAAATGGTGGAGTGTCGAAATAGAAATTTGACGCTAAAGTGTCATTCCTTTGGCGTCAAACATTTATTTTGATGCTAAAAGATAAACCTTTTGCGACAAATCTAATTTTGACGCTAAATGATAGAACATTTAGCGTCGAAACAAGTATTCGACGCTAAAGTTTTACCTTTTAGCGTCAAAATTTAATTTCGACGCAAAAGGGTTTATTGGTGTCGAAAAAAATTTTGACGCTAAATATTCTGACACTAAAGGTCTTTTTTGTTGTAGTGAATTTATGTTATTAAATAATATAATGACTAAACGAATATTCATATTTGATTCGTTTAATAAACGAATCGAATACGAATCATGATATTAGGATTCGTTTAATAGACGAATCGAATACGAATCCATCACATTTTAATTCGATTCGTTTATAATTCTATACAAATTCGATTCGTTAATTCGTTTTATCACCCTTAGTTTGAGTGGCTTTAGACGGCTATGAAGTAACGCAAGGGAAGACTGCATTTGTTCTTTGAGACGAATTAGAATCCAATGTTGAATTAGGTTTGTGCTAACTAATGGGGATATAATTGAGATCTACATGAGGCTCACATTAAATAAATTTTGAAAGTTGATTCAATATTCAAAATAAAGTCAACTCAACATGTATAATTTTATTAAATATAATTATCATTTATTTTTTTTAAATAATTTAACACAAATATCAGTATATTATTAGATTGTAACATGATTGACGTGGTACCATAGAATTTTTCCCCTTTGAGACATGCATATATACATTAGCATAACCAATTAAACTTGACGTCCAAGCAACCCTTATTTATTTAGTATATTTATGGCAATTGTTTTTTAATTAATTAATCCCCGGACCTTTAGAGCTCTTTCACACCAAACACATATCTCTCTCTTTCTCTCTCTGTGTCTGTACACAGCCAAATCACGCTTAGGAAGTTCTGGAAGAAGGATTAATAAAATTCCCTTGCAATTGCAAAAACATATTTAAGCTGAAGAATAATTGGGATGGGAATAAGCACAAATCAAGAGAGATGACATGTTGCAATAACTCGGACGATGATCAAGGAGCTGCTGCTATTCAATTAACTGCTGCTGCTGAAGAAATTAACAGTGTTACCGCCGTTAGAAGTACTGATGATGACGAGATTCGGACAATAACTTGCCCTTCTTGTGGCTACAGTGTTCAGTTTCAGGATCAGGTTTTTATTTAATCTGTTCGTTCTAGTTTTGTTTGTTATATATATTTTTGTTTTGTCTTGTTTAATTATGGGCAATTTTATGATGTGAAATTAGGCGGGAATTAATGATCTGCAGGGGCTACCAGCGGGAGTGAAGTTTGATCCGACAGATAATGAAATTTTTGAACACTTAGAAGCCAAAGTTATGTCCGATTCTCGTAAACTTCACCCGCTTATCGACGAATTTATTCCTACGCTTGAAGGCGATACTGGAATTTGCTATACACATCCTGAGAAACTACCAGGTCTTTTTTTTTTCTATTTTATTTCTCTTTAAATTAAAAAAGTCACGTAAGAAATAGATCTTGTTGTTAAGTTGTTGAAGATGTATTTTTGTGTCCATATTGAGGATTCTTTATCTATTTTGAACTAAAAAAATAAAGCTATGTGAGCCCATTAGAATCCGAAACATACAAAGGATCCTCGATTGAGAATGTAGAAATGTGACCCTCATCTGTAATTCGTATGGTATGTTTTAATTAGGTTTCGTTTTGTGAACTAATATTATTGTTTAGAGGTGCAGGTCTATCGGGCATGTGATTTTGAGACGAAAGCTCAACCCAATACAATCTCATCATTGAAGAATTTGTAACTGAATTACCTAAGTTGCCCAACTGAACAAAAATAAAATAAAATTCCTAATTTTTCGCAGTTAGGGTGTAGCTTTGAATCTAGCTTGTTTTACCATTTTTTTTCTTTTCCTCATTCCATGAAGTTATATGATTGTTATATGTTAATAAATATATACATTTCAAACAGTTAGAGGTTTATGTTTGAAATTGGTTTTTTTTTTTAAATTGATGGGATATAAAATTGATTTTATAAAATTAAGGTTACTGTGTAAAATCCAGTCAGATTAGGGTATCCATTTAGAATTCCACATAAGTCAATAACAGTTAGCAATCATTGACCAACACATTCACAATGAAATTTCATTGGAATGAGTGGAAAATACCACCCATTCTGACGAATGCATGGCTCAATGATTTGAGGTCAGGCGCGACGGCCTATGTTAGGCGGTGCATTATCATTCGTCGCATACTCATATTATTTTCTTTTAATTACTGTTTATATTTTTCTCCAATGCATTATGAGAAATAAGTCTTACATTTCATATATGTAAATTTTGTTGATGAAGGTGTAAGCAAAGATGGGCAGATCCGTCATTTCTTTCATCGACCTTCAAAGGCATACACCACAGGAACCAGAAAAAGAAGAAAGGTGCACACTGATGAAGATGGAAGTGAGACAAGATGGCACAAAACAGGCAAGACTAGGGCAGTTTTTGTTGATGGGTCAGTGAAAGGTTTCAAGAAGATTTTAGTTCTTTACACCAACAATGGCAGGCAAAGGAAGCCTGAGAAGACAAATTGGGTGATGCACCAGTACCATCTAGGCAATAATGATGAAGAGAAAGATGGCGAATTAGTTCTTTCAAAAGTTTTTTACCAAACACAGCCTAGACAATGTGGTTCTTCATCAACCATTAAGGATCATTCACTTGATAATTATATGCATCTACCTAAGAGTTCTTCAACTTATATAGAGTATTACAATCACCCTTTTGTTGTGTCTAGTGATCCTGCATAATACGGAAAGCTCACAGCAGCTAATTCCCAATCTGGTTGTTCAAGGTGACGATGACATTTTGGTGGTTGTTGTTTAACATTCAATTGCAGATTATGGGGACTAAGCTGAATCAAGGGAAGCTATCAGGATGAATGGAAGATTTAGCAATGGAATTAAATTTACATGAACATGCTTAATTAGGAAGGCTTACACTTTCTTACGTAAATTATGAATGTATTATATACTTGCTTATTATTATTATTATTTTTTTTTTGAAAAACTAATTGTGGTTGTACGAAAATATATAGGCTCTCTCATTTTGTATTTATTATGATTCCGCTCATCTAGTTAAATATTGTCCATTTTTTTAAGCCTGTCGGCATGCATATCTCATGATTTTGTTCTTTGCATGAATTGTTAGCTCATCCAAATCGTGTCCAACCAACATCATTTCCTAGTGATGTGGTATGTTGCAATTAAATATGGCAATCACGATATCTCGTTCTAACCGAGTATTGTCTTGTCCTAATTATGATTCGGGATAAAAAAAATCATCCAGAATCTTGTTTGTTTTTTCAATCGGGACAACAAATCGTCCAGATTCCTGAACCAAATGATTTTGGATCTTCATTTGTTGGGCTCTCATTTGTTGCAGGAAGTCATTCAAACGACTCCCTACAACAAAATTATATAATTTTTTAATTTGTTTTTTAATTTTTTAATTTTTATGTTAAATATCTAAATTACCCTCAATAACATTGTAAAAAAAAAAAACTAGTTTTATGGGCAATTTATGCATCACAAAATTTTCCAAAAAAATCTATAAATAGGGGCCACTTTTCATTTTTTCTACACACCAACAATTCTCTCAATTTTCATAATTATTCTGATATTTGCAATTCTCTTAATTTTATAATTCTCCAACTTTAGCAAAAAAAATGGGAAGTTCATCTAAGAACACCATGTCCAATATCCCAACTCAAGAGAACGGCCTAAGAGTCGGTACACGAAGAAAAGAAATTAAGTCTCGATCTTTTGATATTTTCAAAATTCATTTTCATTTAATCGAAATTGAAAATTAAGGTCCAATAGCAATATACAATTATTATGGTGTATCTTATAAATTTACTGGCGGTTATGGTAATATGAATAAGCACTTAGATAGATACTATGCCGCTAAAATCGGACTTGATACAACACAAATTCAAATGAGCAAGAACGCTTCATCTAGTAAAGGTACAAGTTTTTTAGATTTATTTAAATATTCTGATACTAAAAATATAGAAGAATTTACTAAATTTACTTGCATGATACATCTTTATTTAAGTTTTGGTGAAAAAATTACTTTTACTAATTACTATCGAAATGCTTTAAATCATGATGCCTGTAAAATGCCTAAAAATAATACAAAATGGTAAAATTTTAAATTATACAAAGATGGTAAATTTTATTTTAATGAATTATTTAAAGATATTAAAAGTCGTCTTTCTATTTGTTCTGATATTTGGAGTGACAATTGACAAACACACTTATACATGGGTATGCCATGTCATTGGATTGATGCATCATGAAATATGCAAAAACGACTAATTATATTTAGAGTTTTTGATGAGCAATATATTGCGCATAATATTTATAGATTGATTAAAGTAATTTTTGATGAATATGGTTTATTAGGTAACATTTTAACAATTTATTTTGACAATACATCTGTAAATACTACAACAATTAGAGAATTAAAATAAATATGCCAACCAAATTTGGGGAGGCTGATTTTTTCTTGTCCGTTGCACATACCAGTTCATTAATTTATGTATTCAAGATGGTTTGACTTATTTACAATATCACATCGATCCTATTAAAAATGCACTTAATTCTCATGTTAGGAGAACGAGCCAAATTTTGTAAATTAAATGGTGCTAAGCCAATTAAATTTTCATGAGATATTCCAACTCGTTGGATGTAACATCCCACCAGAGGCCGGATGCTACCGGCAAGCGACGAGTTGCCACATCACCCTCAGTCTTAGAATACACACACAAACAGACTCTATAACCAAACATTATATGATAATAATATGCATGAGGTCAAGAAAAATATTATTTAATTATTTACTTTACAATTATTTAGCACAAGAAAATATATTAAGGAAACCATTATATGATAATAAATCTAATGTAAGAATTTTGATTCTTTTAAAATAAATGATGGCTTAATTTGACCAAAAAGGTCCAAGCTTAAATTTTTTAAATTAATTATCTTTATTTACTCTATAACTTCTTACAATTATTAAGCACAACAAAATTATTAAAGAAACCATTTTATATTATAAATCTAATGTAAGGATTTTCATTCTTTCAAAATAAATAAGGGCTTCATTTTTCACATTCATATAACATTCACAACCCAAGTCATTGCTAATCGAATTTTAAATAATAAAAGATATCATACGATAGAAATGATAGGCAGATTGCCGTTTACCGCCGCATAAGCCCCTATGCTCAACTTATCCTCTTCTTGTTCTAGTCTACATCCGTGTTTATTGGCTTATTCAATTTCTTGCCTCTGGTTTTCTCAGTTTCCGTTTGGGTGCTTAAGTTTCACTCAAATTGTGGTTGATTATGTTCTTAATTGTCTTATAATTTGTTTGATTTGCTGTTACAAGTGAAAAGAATGTTAATGTTTAATGCTTACTGTGAATTGTGAACTGAAAATTATTTGCTGATTTATGTCTAGTTTCACATCTTGTTTTGTAAAAGCTATTCTATGAAACTAATCCATAAATTGTATATTTGATTATAATTGTTGATGGTGGTTTTTCATCCTGAAAAAAGTTCAAATGTCAAAGATGAGTAGAGTTGGTATTCTACTTAGCTAAAAAATGGATGATAAAGGTTAGAGATCTCAATTTTACCCGCAAACTCGCAAAAACCCGCCCGCAATGGGTAGGATTTGGTAAATATATTAGTGGGTGCGGTGCGGGTTTGGTAATTTAAAGCAGAACCCGATGCGGGTGCGGTGCGGGTTTGGTATTTAAGAAAAAAAATACGGGTATCCGCATACCCGCAATATTATTTTTTATTAATTAATATTTTTAGGACAATATAAAAAAATCTTCATATAAAAACAACTAACAAAACCTAAACCTAAAACACTAATCCACAGTTCCACACTCTCATTCAGCCGCAGCCCGCAACCTACCCAACTGAATATTTTTTGCATGACTATTATTGTTTTTTTTTATTACTCTTGTTAATAAAATTATAATACAAAAATTTGGATTAAGTTCACATGATCAGAAACGGGAGAGGAGCAAAATAAGCTAGTGTTTACTGCAACTTCAGTAGCTTTCCTGCTTCTTCATTACACTTACACCACTTGAGCCTTGTAAGAATCACTTTCATTACACTTAGCATAAAAAATATGACCAAAGGTTGGTGATTACTTTTTAGCTTATTTTCGATTGAGTTGGCTAACTTAGATCATTATAATTATCACTTTCATTACACTTAGCATAAAAAATATGACCAAATGTTGGTGATTACTTTTTAGCTTATTTTCGATTGAGTTGGCTAACTTAGATCATTATAATTATGAAGGGAAGAACTCGTTTTAATTATGTTTATATGAAAAAATAAACATATGGTACTGAGTCTTTCATACATTATGTTATCTATGTACTGTATATACATACATTGCATGTTGTATATGTCAAATGAAAAATAAATGTGAAAACTACAGCTAGCAATTAAAAATAAATTATTTAATTAAAAAAATTATATTATTAATAACACAAAGTAATTCAATATTTTAAAAACCCGTAAAAAATCCGTAGGGTACCAATGCGGGTTTGGTAATTTATTTTTATATGCGGTGCAGGTTTGGTAATGAAAATTAAAACCTGCAACGGGTATGGTGCATGTTTGGTAATTTATTTACATGTGCGGGTTTGGTAATGGAAAACCCACACCATACCCTACCCACTGCCATCCCTAATAAAGGTCCAATAGTCCAGAAAGAGATGAGGTTTGACAGAGAGATTTGACCTAGTGGTACAAAAGAGTTTTCCTGAGAATAGAAGTATCGTGAAATATTAAGGGTGGCAACAGGCCGGGCCGGGCCCGGGCTTTGACAAGCCCGACCCGAGCCTGGCAACAAAAAAACCCGGGCTCGGGCCCGAATTTAAAAATAAATTATAAAATATATAAATATAAAATACATTTACACTATATACAAAGACAATTTATAAATAAATCACAAGTTTCATTGATAAATTAACAATTTAAATGCTAAAAACAAATAAAAATGATACAAACATATTAAAATATATATATATTTATTTATTTATTTATGTTTTTTTTTTTGCCCGTGCCAAAATTGGAAAGCCCGGCACGGGCCCGAGCCCGAGCCGGGCTTTCATTTTAAGGCCCAGCCTGGGCTTTTTCCACCCCGGGCCGGGCTTCGGGCTTTTCTGCCACCCTTATGAAAGATGAAGCAAGTTGGGATACCGACTCGACCACGTGAAGGGTGTTGATTCGGGATTTACTGAAAGTTTGTTAAAATCGATCCGATAAAGACCCTATGTATCAACTTGGTTAGGAGAGCTAAAGAGAAGCTTTGCTAGTATCATCTATCTCGGTATGCCGACCTGAGGAACGAAGAAGGGATCACAGGCCGACATGTATTAGAGTCATGTGATATATGCCCTAGTTTAGAGGATAAACTTTCAGAAGGCTAATGATGACTGTGGGAAAGCAACGGTTCTCATTGGAAGTTGCTCATGCCAGCCGCTAGAGGCCAGTGCAGTGGCAAAGAGGTGGCATAGTAGCATCCATAGGTCACTAGAGGACGCCATAAGCCGGTGCAGTTACAGTGAAATATGTGGATCTGATTGGCCTATTTAAGGATAGTTGTGGAGAGTTGTAACGATAATGATGACAAGGTTACATGATCGGCATGATCACACACGTATAACGCAAGTGTAAGTATCGTTCAAGTAGTATAAAATATATCGATCACACGATGACTTAATACCTAAGCTATTAATTTATGAAGCCAAATGTTTACGAGTATCTAATTGATTGGTTGTTTGATTGGATGGTGACTTTAAACTAAAACAAGTAAATAAAATAGTGTGAAAGTGAATTAAAGGTAAAACTATCTAGGGTTGTGAATCCTTCCAATATCTTTTAAAGATGAAGTGGTTATCTCATATTTGTGCAATATATTGGTTTACTAACCTGGAACACGAAATTATGCAAAAGCCTCTGTCGATGGTCAGATGCAAATACCCAGTGCAACCCAATTAATCATATGTCTATGTTAACCAAGTTACCTGAATTCATTAAGATTAAGTTCCAATTGTGGCTACTCCCGCCCGACAGGTATATGTCTATCTTGGAAGGAAATCTATTAAGGGTTATCTATCCTTAAGGAAGATCGTGGGCTATTAAGTCTAAGGCTGAAACCTAAAATTCATTCGTTAAGTTTATTTTAAGTTTACCACATCAATCTTATTAATGGCCAGTTAACAAGAAGTATTAAGCTTAAGACTTAATAAATAAACCTTTATATTACCCAAGACATGAAATAACCCCTTTATAAACCGGTCATATTGGAATTCATCGCACCCCTAGATAATATGCTTAGTTACAAAACATACTTAGGATTACTAAACACTTAAATAAACAAAACATCATAAAAAATAACTTGGAGATATATAAAAGTAAAATTACAATAATGAAAGAAAA
>SKCR01009408.1:0-89476 GCA_019454045.1 Zanthoxylum bungeanum
AATTATGAGAGAGAAAATTAATCTGGGATTAATTACGGCAAGAATTAATCTGAGATTAATTAATAGAGAAAGAATTAATCTGGAATTAATTGCGTCGAGAATTTATCTGGGATTAAATTCATTGAGAAGAGAGAACGCGGTTAATTTGGAATTAATCGGTAAAATAAATTTAATAGTGAAATTTGATTTTTCTATTTAATTTATTTAATTGGGCTAAAATAATATATTAGATATATTAATTGAAATTAGATTTCAATGCGGAATTAAAATTGGATTTTAATTCGAGCGAACGAATTAATTTAGAATTAATTCATTAGCGAGTTACGTAATAATATTGCGAGGCATTATTATTTAATTAAATTGGATTTAATTAAGTCACAACGGCAAATTCGTTTAATTCGGAATTAAACGAACCCGGGCCCGAGCGAAGTTGCGTGTTGGATTTTCCGACTTAAATTTGGAATTTAAAGTGGGGCCCACCAACTTACATCAAATGTCTACACTAGTGATGGAAGTTGTTATTAGTTGAGAAAAAGCTTAGATTGCTTTTGACACACTCAAGCTAATTCCAACACACAAACTAAGTATATATTAATTTGGTCAACTTTGGAAGGTGGAACAAGTTACTATTCACAGCAAACAAAACTCTCTTCTTCTCTCCCTAGCCATGGCCGAAACTTGCTTCTCTTGGAGGGTAAAATTTTCTTTCAATTTTTATTTTTGCTAGCACATAAAGGAGTGAATCAAGGTGCTATGGAAACTCACCCAAGGGTTTAGAACTCTATTCCAAGCTTGGAGCTTCATCTTCAACAAAGAAAAAGTTTTGAAACTCACCCAATCAAAGTAAGTTTTTCCGCAACTCCTCTTTGATTTTTCACACACAAATCACTCTTAGAGATCCTCAGCATGTTCTAGGAACACTAACAGGGATTTTTAAACATATATGATGACCTCGACTTGTATAGTTCAGAAAGTTTATTCATATTCTTCACGAATTCGGAGGTAGCCGAATTGTGTACATATTAACTAGGCTTATATGACGAACGTGTCTGAACTTAGAGAGTCCCAATATGAAGTGTACTCGTTGAGCACTTAAATAGCCGATTAATTTTGATAAAAGATAATTTTCGATATTATAATTATCAACTAAGATAATCAAGTGTTATTGGATAACATTGATTATTTACTTTGACTTAATTGGATTAATTAGATTAATTCAATATTTACACAAGGGCTTTGTAATAATTTTATAATTATCTCTACTATTTTAGGATATTATGGTAATTGCAAGTATATAATTATAGATGTTTTTGGCTTGATTTAATTGGATTGAATCAAAGTGGCAAACGTTGAACTAATTCATTTCTTAATCATTGTCTTGATTCAATTGGATTAAATCAAAGTGGTAGACAATGAAGATTAGTCACACCTAATTATACATATTTTGACAATTTAGATTAAACCCATATAAAGTTGATTAAAATTTTTATTAATTAAAAGTTGTCTAAGTTTTGCTACAAATAGAAAGCTTGAGCAATGGTTTTAATCAAGCCTAAGAAAGCTTTATAAGCAATTCTTGGAGAAATTAACATAGAAAATAGAAGTGTTTAGAGAAGTTTCGGAAGATCTCTATAATATTTCAACAAGGAGGAATCAAGATTAGATCTTGGAGTCAAGCTTGCTAATCCTTGGAGGTTCTTCAACTATTTCAACAAATGAGAAGTAGATTGAATCTTGCATCAAGCTTACTACGTAAGTTTGAAATTAAGAGAAGTTATGTTCTTCATTAGTGAGTTTTTCATTAGTGAGACATATAGTGATGAATTATGTATTGGATGCATGATTACATAAGCTTGAAGTTGATATAAGGCTAATAGATTGTGTTAGGATGCTTTGGAAGTATAAACACAATATGCTTGTTAATTAGGTCAAAGATGTTCATGTTGGACATGAAACAATTAATAAGAGTTTGGAACTCTAGATTAAAGCTTAGAGTTATGGCTATCATTCTAGAATCACTTGACCACATTTGGGTGAACTAGAATTGTTCATGAGACATTTCATAGTGGGATTCTAAATTGGTTTGTGTTAGATTTAAATAAATGCATATAAGTATTTAGAATACGAGTATGCTAGTTGTATAACATGTGTTGATGATGGTTATGAAGCTAAAATTGGATTTTAGGTGTATCTGAAGTATTAGGAGAAAATTGGAAGTATTTAGTAATGTTTTGAAGTAGAAAAATGCTCAATACCTAGGGCAGCGTCGCGAATTTTACCCCTAAGCGTCGTGACACCGAGTATCAGACCTAGTCGCATCGCGACGCCTACTCTAACGTGTCACGATGTGTAGACGTTCATCTCTCGTACTTTGACACGTATCTACACCCAAGCTCCTGTGTCGCGACGCGAAGAGCTGATACATACTGAAACTTAATTTTCTCCGTTCCGGAATTTCCGGACTCCGTTTGAGTCCATCTTTTTTCCTACGAAATGTATTTTTATATAAAAATATTTTAAAATACACCTATACTATATATCCACGGGTTAGACCCACTTCTGTTGCGCGGGACACCGATCCGGGTTCCACATCTACCCCAATAGAATGATATCACTAGCAAGGCTTAACCACACAACACATGTTGCATGTTTAACTTGTATTTAAATCTATACATCTATATTTTAATTTAATTATGCATAAGTAATATTGGATATGCATTGTATGTTTTAAATTAAAATTTTGACCTAATTATGTTAATGACCTAATTGTCATTAATCTCCCATGATTAGGTGATTACTTTATTTTAAGTAATAATATTAGTAATGTTGGAGCATTATTGGATGGTTCGTCTTGTCAATATGGAGATGAATGAGTTCTTACTACTTATATCCAAGATCGTCATTAGTGTAATGGTATAAATGCTCGGATCTTAGGTCACTCCGATAAAACATTAGATATAGCATGATGGGTTAATGTAGTCACCCAATATCATCATTAGTGTGAGGATGTACATACGATGCTCGTTATTGCACATTGACAAGTATACACCTAGAATACATCTTAATCCGAGATCGTCATGTTTGCAGTCTACACATTACACTTACAGTCATGATTACATCTTCTAGTTCAAGTTTACAATTTCAGGTCATGTTTATAGTTTTCGGTTTATGTTGTAGTTACATGTGTCATGGTCACAATTTACTAGCCATGTTTTCATATTTTCCATTCATGTTATAGTTTACGATTCATGTTTATGATCACGTCACACGATTTATAGTTTTTAAGATTCAAGATCTACGGTATACGATCACGACTTTGTAAGTTTATAATTTCACAATTCTAATTTGAATGAGATTGTTAATTCAAGTCATGTATTTTTATGCTTTCACTTCGTTTTCAACGTTCACTCACTGGGTCGTTCATAAGCCTTACTCCCCTACACTTTCAGTTTTATGTTGTAGGATTTCATGCAAGCAGAGGACAAGCTTTTGAGAATATGGATACCAGTTGTAGTCATTAGGAGCACTATGTCAGGGGTCTACTTGTTTACATATTTGTCATGATAGGCCAAGAGGCCGAATGATGTTTACACATATAGATCACATTATATTAGTATGTTTCATGTAATTTATGTGTAGTTGTAAATCAGACGCGCATGTATTCAGAATCACAAAGTTCATTCATAGATCATGACATGTCATGCATGTCCATGTCAGAGGCTTATGCAGATAGTAATATTATCTCATGCCAGTTATGTCCCGGATTTACTGGGATGTGACAACACCCATTTACAATGGCTTTAAAGTTTTAAGGCAATGACAAGTGTATAATTTTCAAAGTTAGGTTGAGATTCCTGAGAGTTCACAGTCAATTGTAAACTTCAAACCATTTAACCGCTTAAGCGGTTTGCCAGTTTAGGATAGATGTTAATTGTTTCAATTTAAATATTTTTTCCTAACGGGTAGTTAAATTAAGTTTAATAGCCGTATCTAAGTCATAAAAATTAAGTGTCTTTTTGTAGCCTATTCTCTTCACTTTTTCGGATTGCCCTTAACAAAGAAACCACTCTTGTTGACTTCTTTTGGGACAAACACAATGGTTCATTTTGGCGACACCGACTTCGTATTTTTGAACACATTGATTTTGTTTCACTCTTAAATTTGATCCTAACTAAGTCACTTTTAGCAATTGATAATGATTATATCTCTTGGTCTCTTATTACTACAAGTAAATTTTCTATGAAAAACTTTTCGCACTATTCTCTTTTGGATTTTAACGTTCTCTAATCTTGGAAATTTTCTTTTATTTGGAAAATCCCTAAACAAAAAAAAGGTTTAAGTTTTTGGTTGGATATTGTTTCTTGGTAGAATTGCAACTAAGGATTTCCTTCACAAAATAAGTATATTGTATTGTAATTCTTTGAGATGTGTGTTTTGTAATTGGAGTGTGGAATCTATTAATCATATTTTTATTTCATGTCCTTTTATTTGGAAAGTGTGGTCTTGAATACTATGCTAGTGGGGAGTTGGATGAATTATTTCAGGATATCCAACTTTATTGATTTAGTCTCTTGATTTTCTGCAACTTTCTGGAAGCTCTATTCATGGCTTCTTCTTGGTGTATTTGGCTAGAAATAAATTAATGTATTTGTATTAAGAAATCTTCTGATTTATCGTAAATTTGTGAAAAAAATTTATAGTTAACTTCTATATGGTTATCAACTTTACTGGTTGATTTCTCTTTAACCGGAGCTGATTTGGTGCTGTCCCCATCTTTGGTTAAATCATGGACTTTATGTAATTGAACTCTTTATCTTCATTATGTTATGTTGATGATGTAATTCTTTTTTTTTTTCTCACTTTTAGTGAGTCTCTATTTTTAATAAAGGAAAATTATTTCAACGTCACTTTAGGTTTGGGGAAAATACATATAACTACCACGAATTTCTAACAATGACACTGCACCACATTTAGTTTGTGTTTTATATCATTGAGCCACTTTTCCGTTAATGGTGTAAAATGAATGATGACTTCATAAGGGAATTTTTATCAAATCATTATACTGTAGTGGCTCTTTGATATAAAATCGAAAGGTTATGAGGTGTTGTACATTATCATAATTTCTTAGTGTTGCAAAGATAATCTCCAAAAAATTAAAAAATTAAAAAATAATAATAATTTATATAATTATATCTAATAAATTAATATTATTATTAAATTGAAAACACACATAATTTAACATCTCAAACTCTAATTTTTGTGGTAGCATGATAACTCTTTTGATGGTACTAATTCCAATGGTTGTACGTGGCGGGACTGTTGCTGGCGAGAGAGAGAGTTGCGACAAGCGTGCGTATGGTGAGGGAGATCGGTGTACGAATGGTGAGGGAGCTCGGCCTACGTGTGGTGGGAGTTTAGGCGTATTTATTTATTGTCAGTAATTTCACTTATTATTTTTTATGGAAACAAATTTCATCGGTCAAGAGTTACTGAGAGTTTATGTTTTATGGTTTCATTACATTGTTAATTCTAAATTATATTGTATATATTTTTTGACAATGTAAAAGATTTGCTCTATTATTATTATTTTTTATTTTTTTATTACCAACAACAGCCTTGAAACGTATAACCATCAGAAATAGAACCACTAGAATAGTTCTAACGCTACCATAAAAAATAGTATAGCAACAGTTTTACCAGCACAGCCATTAGAAATAGTACCACCTAGTGGTGTGCAAACCCAACTGGACTTGCGAGTTAACCCGCAATCCATGCAGGTTAGGTTGGGTTAGAAAATTACCTCAACCTATTTGGGTTGAAAATTTTCAACACGCACAAGTTGCAGGTTGAAACTTTTTTAACCCGACTCAACCCTCATATATTTATTAAATATTTTCTTTTATTTATTTTAACATATTTAACCCTAACAATAACACCATAAAGGAAACAAAATAAAACTCTATACTCTTGGTCAAGCTACTGTTGTTTTAACAATATACTTAGTGTGATTAACTATTTATTAATTTTGTATTTGAAATTTAATTATTTATTGAGATTATGAACTTAGTGAAATTGATTATGTATGATGTTTTAACATTAATTCTACCTTATTAATTTTCTTTTTAGCATTTAAGTAAATCTATTTATGAATTATTTTTAATATTAAATTTAAAATCGGGCCAAAGGCTCAACCCCATAACCCAACCCGACCAAACCCGTAAAGCTGGTTTGGTCGGGTTGGGTTGTACCCTATTTGCGGTCGGGTTGGGTTGGATTTTTTCCAACCCGCACTATCTGCGGGTTGGGCGGGTTGAGTCTCAACCCAACCCATACACACCCCTAGTACCACCACAAGAGTCATCAAGCTACCACAAAAATGATAGGCTTGAGATGTTAAGTTATGTGTGTTTCCAATTTAATAATAATATGAATTTATTATATATAATAATATGAGTTATTATATATAATAATATGAGTTATTATTAAACTGAAAATTATTATAATTATTATTAATTTTTTAAGATTTTCGGAGATTTTCTTTGCACCACTAATAAATTATGATGATGTCACTATACCTCATAACCTTCCGATTATGTATCAAAGAGCCACTATTAAATAATAATTTGACAAAAATATCCATTTGACGTCATTGATGAATACTAAAAAGTGCACATTTATTAAAAGAAAAATTAATCATTTTACACTCATAATTTCATTAATCCCCTTAATTAAACACATTTGTTAAATAATAATTATATTTATGTTTATTGTGATTTTTATATTTTATGTAGGTGAAATAATACTTTAGATGCATATCTAGAAAAATGGTCCTGACATTTGGATTTTAGAAGTCATAAATTTAATAGGGTGTTCTAACAGTGTACACTTCAGAAATTCCAACTCTCTATAATGTTTATATTTTGACCATAACTTTTTACTATGATATCGGATTGAGGTTATTCAAGTTCCAGATGAAAGAAGACTAAAAAATCTACAACTTGGATGTTCATAAGATTTTCGATTTCTGAATTTTTGAAGGCCAAAATTGATGAAGAAACCAAAATATGTTATATGTAAAAGTCATTGTCAAATCAAAAATAAAATAATAAAAAATTAAAATGTCAATTTCTCCACCAAACATGGAGGATTTGGTGGAGGAAATGGTGGAGAAAATGGTGGAGAAAGTTTATAAAATTTCCTCTATAAATAAGCGATGTTCAGCACCTCATTTCCTCAACAAAATTTCAACAGGTCTCTTTGAAACTTTGTGGGATAAGCTCTTGTGTGTATTTTTTTTCCTTTTGTAATTTTTTTTCTTTTATTAATAAAATTATGAGTTTTTTTATGTATATCTTGTTGTTCTAATTTTTATCATGTTGGGGAAAATGGTGAAACTCTTGGTATGAAAATATATCTAATTTTTATTTATATTATATTTTGTAAATTGTGATAATTTCCCAAATAAAATTCATACTTTTTCTAGTTTATTTAGGACTCTTGACTAGCTGTAGACAGTCCTCGATTGGCACAAATAATACTTGAATCTCATAAATGAGAGGAAGTGGACTAATAAAGATCTGGATCAATTATAGACAATACGATACCGCATATATGGCTGGTTTTATATATTTGGCATAATTAAGTACCTTGGCAGGACTTGTTATAGATAAATGTTATCACCGCCTTTATGGCTGGTTTTATATATTTTGACATATTTAGTACCTTGGCAGAACTAATTATCGACAGGACGAATCATATTTGTTGGCATAATTAATACTTGATAATTATGAAATAAATTGATTGGTAAATAATTATAATTTATATTTTATAAAAAGTAAAAATTATTTTATATTTGAAATATAAAGAGTGGATCCCCTAACCCTAATATTTTATTTTATTATTTTTATTTTAGTAGTTGAATTATTATTTTATCCTATTAAATCTATTCCCTGTGGATCGACCCTGGACTTACTGGGTTATTTTATTACTTCAACACTCTCATACTTGGGAGTAAAAAATCACTTTTTGAGCGTGTCAAGTTTTTAGCTCCGTTGCCGGGAATAAAATTTAATAGATAGAATAATAATTTAACATTATTATATTTTTTCACTTTTGTGTGTTTAAAAAAAAAATCTTTTATATTTTTTGTATTTTGTAAAAAAAAAACCATCATTTTGCTAAATTATAGTATCGGGAATCTGACTTTAAAAGCTCATGTTTGTCGATTTATAAGAAAATTGGATGGGAAGCATATCCTCGACCCATTGAGGGTGTTCAAGCAGTTACCGGACGTAAAACCGGAGGAAAATGTGAGCCACAATCACAACTACATTTCAATTTACTATTTTGATTTTTTTAAGCTATAATCTTTCGATTTAATAGCAGTATTGTAGATTCAATTGTCAATACCACATGAACCAGATGATGTCTTATAAACTCTACTTCTTCTTATTCAGAATTTAGGGAACACGTCTCAATTTAGTTTAGGGAGGGGATAGTTGACTACAATAATTTTTTTTAATATTTTATTTTGTAAAAAAATATATTTTTATTTTCAAAATAATTCGTAACGAGTTATTTTTGTTCCTTTCATTTTAAATCATTTAAATTTATGAATTCTTCATAATATTGATTAAATTTGATCTTCATATGCTCATCTGACAGGTATTATCAACATACATGGTAACATATAAACATGGATTGTAAGTGAAATTTTGTAATATTCAGTTCTCTAGTTTATTGGAGGTAGCACTTAAAGGCAGTGGAATTAGTATTTTTATTCAAAAAATATATAACCATGCTCTTACTTAGTAACCAGATATCTTGCTTCAGTAAGCATTGATTGCTTGCGTACAACGGTAGAGCTTGATTTTGTAAAAAAAAAAGAAAAAAAATGTGTGAATAAGTTCGATTTCGTAGCCTGTCTAACTCGAGCAGTTAAGTCTGCATGGGTGTTTTAAAACTTAGTGCCTTAAGGCCAACTGGTCTGGAAGTCACTGACCTAAAGCTCGTTACATGGGTTAAAGAGAAAGCTTAAGGAAATCATACACTTTTTCTTTTTAATATCTGATATCCGAGCAATTAAGTCTGTATGGATATTTTAACACCTAGTGCCTTAAAGCCAACTGGTTTGGGAGTCACTGGCCCAAAGTTCGTTATGAGGATTGAAGATGCATAATTATTTTACAAAAAAATATCTATTTTTATATTTATAAATAAACTTTCATTGCCAAAAGGGTGTGAACTCTAATATAATTTTACGAAAAAAAGATTACTTTATTTTCAACGAGACCTATGAATATTGTGGGCACAATAAATTAATTAATACCTTGTTTTATTTGTGTATGGAAGAAGGATAAAAAGTATAGAAGAATTTATTTATTTGATCATTTAGAGAGAAAGAAAATAATTATTAATTTGGATAAGAATTTATCTTTTTAAATTTTTTCCCTTAAATTACTAGGGACTAGTGATAAGCTGGTCGGGGTGTTGGACAATTATGACCCATAGCGTCACTATTTGTACAGATCATGGTGTTGTTGTACAAATTAACTATATGACAAATGAGATTGCTCTCTTATCATTTGTGATTAGATCACCAAGATATATAAATGATATGAGGTCCCTATGATTTGTTCCTGGATTGAGAATGATATGAGACAGTATCAATCCACGAAGGATAAATCATTAAATATCCCTAGTCAGAGTATTATCGAGATTGGACATCGATAAATGCGTAAAAGACTAGTATTACACTTGTGCGCGTTGTGAGGGCACAACGTCATAGTTCTCATATATTTGGGTATAGGATACTCATGCAAGTGTATAGGAGGTTGTGTTTTACCGATGGTACGGGAAACAGCTTCGCTATGGATAGACCCCCTCGGAATTCCATTGGTAGTATGACTATGTGTCTATGGAAGTCCGAAATCAGGGTAGGTGTATTTGGTCTTAACCTGAGACTTGCACCGCTAATACTTGCGACAATCAATATACTTTGGTTTTGGTCATCCAGGCTTTAATCGGTTTCTGTGTACGCCTCTTCTGGGTATATCGAGAATCGTAGTGTGTTGGGTGTGATGTCAAGACGGAAGTATCACTCCAGTCATAGTGGAGATGATGTCACGTATGATACGGGACTGGTGCTCTTATATGATGCAGCTATCGGGATATTATGACAAGGTCATGTATATCCGATTATAGAGACTAGTTACCACACATCCGACATGTGCTTCGTACGGGGCAGACACAATTCCAGCCCTAGGCCTAGCACGTGACATCCAATACTGGATCGACATACGCAATACTACGTATACTATGCCTGATATAGATCGCTTATTCCTGTAAGCATATTTCTGGAGAATTGGGTAGGCATGGCGCTTTGCTAGAAGCCAACCTTGTCTTGTAAATCGGTAAAAACGTAGTACTAGGTACTTACGTGTTCGGATAGTCTGATGACCGAATTTACTGCCAACATATCCGGGGATCTCATGGGTCGCTTACCGAAGATTCACCGATGATGTATGACTCGCACTTTAATTAATCTGGGATTAATTTGAAGAGAGAGAAAATTAATCTGGGATTAATTGCGGAGATATTTTATCTGGGATAAAATATCATTTAAAGAGAGATAACGATTAATTTGGAATTAATCGATAAAATAATATATTCGATATATTATACGAAATTGTATTTCGACGCGGAATTAAAATTAGATTTTAATTCGGGCGAACGAGTTAATTTAGAATCAATTCGTTAGCGATGTGAATAGTGATTTCGCTAGGCGTAATCATTTAATTGCGTCGCAACGGTAAGTTCGTTAATTTGGAATTAGCGAACCCGAGCCCGAGAGTGTTTGCGAGCGCATTCGCATTTCGAATTCGAGTGCGGCACGCAAGTCACATCAAGCGTCAAATCATTAGTCACATCAAGCGTCAAATCACATGTCACTTTGAGTGATGTGACAAGTTGTCACTTGATTGATTGAAAGATGTGACTTGATGGAAGTGGTTGGAAAGCTTTTTGAAAGCTTGATTGACATATATTATTATTTTAATAATTGGTATATGTTTAATTGTTTTTGGAAAACAATTATCTAATACACAACTTCCATTCTCTCTCTATGGTTCACGGTTTTTTGGAGCCAAAGCCAAAATAGCTCTTCTCTCTCTCTCGGCCTTAGAGGCCTCTTCTTCCCTTCTGTTTCTGGTTTCTGCCGAACAATGGAGGAAAAGAAATGGTGGTTTTTGTGGCAAAAATCACCAAGTGCTAGCACACTTTTGAGTCGTCCGTAGGTGATAGGGAAACCCACTCGTGGGCCTGGAATACCATTCAAGAAGCTTGGAGCTTCAAGGACCATGCAAAAGCTGAATCTTTGGAGATCAAAACCTGCACTGCCGATTCTTGGAGAGGCCAAACCAGTCACTGCCGTGAGCTCTAGGAGGGAGAAAATGAAGTTTTGTTCGTCACCGCATCGTCTCAACCGATCCTTGTGAGTATTCCGCAACTCCTTGAATGTATTCACTTTGTATTTTCATTGCTTGAAATGATCTTGGGATGCTTAAAGAATTCCAACAATGGTATCTATGAGCAAGGTTGAGCATGAAAATATATTAGGGTTAAAATTTGGGTAAAATATGTTTGAGCATGATTTAATTAAATTGGATGTTTGAGTATGCTTAAAACATATTTTATTGAGGATTGATTGGATCAATTTGATGAAAAATGGTTTGGAACAATTTTCCCAATTTTTTGTGGCTTGGCCGAATTGAACATGAACCCTAAATGTCTTGGATTTTGATTTTTTGATTCATTAGATGAGTTAGAATCATGTTGGGAATGTTGATTTAATGTTGATTAAAGATTCAATTGGATTGGATTTGCAATTTGACATAAAATCTCCTTTTGCTGAGACTATATAGCATGTATTTGGGTTTGATTTTTTGATAAATTGTGTTGGACATGATTTAATGATGATAAGCATGATTAATTAGGCTAATTTGGTGTTTTGGAAATATTGATTTGGGTGATTAATTGTGTTATACACTTTAGGTAATTAAATTGTGAAATTGGATTTCGTAATTTAATTGAATTGGGCTAATTTTGGAAATTGGGCTTGAAATGTTGTTATTGGACTTATTGGGCTTGGTTGTACCAAGTTAGGTTTAGGTTAAATTGGTTGGATCCAATTGGGCCCAAAACCACCTCCATAAAGCCCAAATGCGACTAATGGACATTTAAAGTTTAATTGGGCCTAATAGGCCTAAATTGATTTCTAGGCTTATTGGGTTACTCCTTGATTGGACTTTGGTTATCGGTTTGACCCGAGTTGACCAAAAGTCCACGCTTAAGTAAGAAATTAATTAAAAGCTCATTGGACTTTAATTAAATTAACGTTGGACGTTAATCGGGCTTTGAGACCCGTAACAATTAAATTTGGAATTTAAATCATAAAAGGTTCGTTAAATAAAGTGTAGTATTTAATTTGGAATTAAATAGCGAATTAATAATAAATACAAATTGAATTGGATTTAATTTTGTAGTTTAATTTAATTCGAGAATTTGTACTTTAAGTACTTATTCGTAAAACGAGTTTGACTCGCGCAAAATCAAATCGTTGTTTGAACATTGGATGGTCACTAATTATCATATTAATTAATTTGATTAGATTGATTGATAGCATGCTTGTGTGAATACATGGTTGCGATGCATGAATAATGTATATCGGATGGATATTAGATGGGTGGGGCAATTTTAGAAATTATTGTAATAAAATTGGAATTTATTAATTGGACCTACGTGTCCAGCCTTATTATCTCCTTATTCTTTATATTCTATTCTCACATATTCCCCTCAATGTAAATGTGGTTTCTTTAGAAGTGTAGTGAAACGGGTAGAAGCAAATACTTGTGCTATCGAGAGAGAGGAAATGAAGAGATTTGATCTAGGATCATTGTGTAAAGTATCCATCCGCATATCATTATTATTTATTTATATGCGCTTTATTATGTGTTTAGAATGCATGTTTAAGGGTGTATGATGATGAGACCTTAACAAAGATAATAAATTGGTTGCCAATTTGCACGCGAAAACCCTCGCAAAATATTAAGCGTTTTTCCTTCCTGAGCGATTCTTACTCAAGATCTAAGACTGGCATTGGTTTGTTGGCCAAAGTCAAGACCTTTGTCCGTCGAGGATGTGTTTGAATCACGAAGGCTTTGTTCCTATTGGTGTCTTGTCCAAGTTGTGGTTTGTTGGCCAAAGTCAAGACCACTTCTTGTCCATCGACATTGATTACGAAGCTTTCCATGGTCAATGGGTTTCGCTTAACTGGGATCACTAAGTTTTTTGTGCCAAAGCCAAGGCTTAGTTGATGGCAATAATTGGATATATATTGGCATATATAAGATATATGTTTCGAACTTGGATGTCCCCCTACTGGATCTAGAAATTGGATTGGATCCAATTTAGAGATCTACCTAGTTAATTATCATACAATTTGTTGGCCAAAGTCAAGATTGTGTGATATTTAACGGGATCCTAGCCCGCTAGGAAACACGGTTTCCCGAGTACTCGACAGAGGGTTAGAGGCTCGCCGAAAATAGTGGGAGGCAAGAATTGAATTTGCAATATTCGTTTAATTACTTGCCATACGCGCTCAATCAAATATCATTCGTCAAATAAATTAAATGTTAGTTGGACTAATATTTAAATCGTTGTTTTAAAACAGTTGGACTGTATTCAAACAATTCATTTATAGTTGATTAATAGTTGGACTATTATAATCATTACAATAAATAGTACCGAAAATCGTTGATTAAATAGTTGGACTATTAGAATCAAGATGTAATTGAAAGATTGACATTTAAAACATAATCCTAAGGAAAATGTATTTAAATGGTTTATTTTCAAATTGGGAATAAATTTTAGGATAGTCCTGAAATCTAATAAGTTACTTTATTGATAAAATAACATATTAGACATAAGCCCGGAGTTAAGCAAATAGTAGAGCATAATCTTTGGAAGATTATGTGATGATAACTTTAGTGCTTAATCCATTAAGCTTGTCGCAGTAGACTCCTTAATTTCTTTGTCAGAACTAAGGATTAGATCCTTAAAGTATGATAATAAAATTGAAGGATCTTCATAAATCTATACTTAGATTTTTAGTACATAACTCTTGGAGAGTTAATGACTATTCTCAATGAGACAAAGTCAAAATTTGCAATAAGGCAAGAAGCGCAAGGCGCACCTTACTTCGATATTCTAGAAACCCGAGGCTAGGCCAAAGGCTTCTGGAATGTTGAAAAAGGGCAAAGGCAAAATCATTATAATCTTCTAGGAAGATAAAGGACATATCCCAAAATGTCTGCCTAAATTGTGGCAAACGGGATCGCGGAAGCGTGACTGCCATTTGGACAAGGCATACATGAAAGAATTGAAGACGGGCTTGGTTCCGACTTCAAATATGTTTGTCAACATTATGTTCACTACTAGTATTAAAATTAGATTTTAAATACTTAGTGTGGAACATAAAATATATGTATTGATGTTCAGAATCTGTTTTGAACAGGATACTGACTTCAGTAGAGATTTATCTGCGAATCTGAAACGGGACAACTATCGTTGTTTTAATCGTAGATACCTAAGTTTAGGAACTACCCTTTGGGTATGTACCTAAAATAAGAAACTGTTAAAATGTAACTAGTTTGACTAGAAATATTATCTCCATATCAGTGTTTAACCCATTGCGGGTGAACCTTTATATCCTAGAACACTAAAGTGTTTTATTATATAAAGATGATATTGAGATAAACACATTAGATGTGAATAACATCATTTATACTTTGAATATAAATAAATCTCAAAAATATAACATGACAAACAAATAGCTCAAACTGATTTGATCAGAAGAAACTAAATTGTGGCATTGTTGTCTGGGACACAATTAAACAAGAATCGTATATCCACACTTTCAAAAAGTGGGTACTAGGACAAATTTGATTCTAATCAAATAAAGTCTACGAATCTAGTTTATTGGGCAAAGTGCCTAAAACACCTTTACTTGGTAAAAGTGTAAGTGCCACCGATCTGTTAGCCCTAGTTCATAGTGAAGCAAGTGGGCCCATGTCTAGCTAGGCTAGAGGTTGATATGAATATTTCGTGACCTTTACGGATGTGGCATCGCGTTTTGGTTACGTGTTTCCTTTGAAACATAAATCGAAAACTTTTATAGTTTCGACGCGAAATAGACAAACAGGTCAGCTAAAGTATTAAACCGTCACGGTAAGATCATAATGGAAAATACTTAAGCAATAAGTTTCTAATACTTGAAAGAGTATAGTATTCTTTCAATAAGGACTCCTCCCGGAACACGTCAATTTGACGGTGTGTCCGAACTGAGTAACCGAATTTTGTTGGACATGATAGGGTTAATCATGAGTCGCTCTGAGCTACCATTTCCTTCAACGGATACGCGTTAACAGTGCAGAACTTATTTAGAATAAGGTTCCATAAAAATCTGTTTGACAGACTTCATATTAGATATGAACAGGAAAGAAACTGGGTTTTCTCATTCCTGAATATTTTGGTATGTTGGGCATATATTTGGATGATACCAAACTAAAACCCAAATCGAATAAGTGCCAAATTGTAGGTTATCCTAGGGATACCAAAATATAGTACTTATACATCTCACAAGAGAACAATGTTATTGTTGCTCGCCATGCGGTTTTCCTAAGAGGAATACCGATATGCAGTGGTAAGTGGGAGGATAGTAAAACTCGATGAAAATCGGAGTAATACTATTCAAGGCACCGATTCCTAATGGAACATAAATAGTTCATCAAGGATGAAACTATTCCAGTAATCTTCGAATACACAAGAACCGCGTAGATCGAGAGAGAGTTAGAAGACAACCTGGGGTATGGGTTTCTGATCTCACCTCATAAATATGTCAATCTTATTGAGGAATACCAACTGACTACGTATGAGAAAGTGATACAAGGTATCAACTCCCTATTATGGCAAAGTGCCATGAATCCGAAATGGATTCCATATATATCAACTATGTTTGGATACTAGTTGATGTACCGCAAGGCATTGTGCCTATTGGTACTATATAAGTCTTCAAGGAAGACATACATGGAAGGCAACATACCAACGTACTAAGCTAGGCTTGTAGCGGAAATGTATCGTTATCAATATTGTGTTGATTACGATTCAACCTTTTACCTGTTGCCACGGTAAATCTATTTGGATAATGCTTGCTAACGCTGCATGTTTCATTTATGAAATATGTCAGCTGAATGAGAAAATCGCTTTCCTTCAAAGGAAACCTTTTAGAGGATGTTTACAACATCCTGACGGTTTTGTCGTACCAAAAACTAGCAAACAAGGTTTGCAGGTTATTCGATCCATGTTTGGATTGAAGCAAACATTAGATTCTTGGAATTATCGTTTTGATTTAATCATAATAGTTTATGATTTAATTCAAAACGAAAATGATTCTTGTGTATATAAGGAGGTTAGTGGGAGAGCACTGACAATAAATGTCCTATAAATAATGATAATATGTCATTTCTTGGAAATGATATTCCCATAATAACGATCGGTGAAAGCTTGGCTTTCGGAAAAACTCTCCGAGAATTCGTACATTGAAAAATGTATGTTACCTGGTGTCTCATACGCTTTGAGCATATGGAGTCACAAACAGGCCAATCCAAGTGATAGTCACTGGATTGATGTTAAGAACATCCTTTAGTATCTTAGAGATCTAAGGATGCTATCTTATACTATGGAGATAGAGAACTTGAAGTGACTGGGATCACTACTGCAAGTTTCCTAACCGATTAAACGACTATAAGTCGCAAACAATACTATAAAGTTTGAATAACGGAATAGTGAGCTGGAAATCTTCCAAACAAGATACTGTTACCGAATAAACAACAAATGCGGGTTATTGCTGCAGCTGAGGCGGTAATAGAAGCCTTCTGGGTCGGTAATAAATCTAATTGGATTAGATATAGTTCTGTTAACAGCTGAGCTAGGCTACAGCAGGCTAAAGAATTAATGGTCTCATCAACAATCTAGATACATACTTCGATATTCATCTGATTCGTTCGGATCATACATCGTGGAAATGTGATGATCGAAAAAATCGCATCAGATGATAATCATGCAAATCCGCTGACGAAAGCCTTTCCTCAGCAGTTTGAGCGAACCGTACATAGTTCGGGTGTTAGACACTCGAGTGACTGGCTATAGGCCAAGTGGGAGATTGTTGGACAATTATGACCCATAGCATCACTATTTGTACAGATCATGGTGTTGTTGTACAAATTAACTATGTGACAAAAGAGATTGCTCTCTTATCATTTGTGATTAGATCACCAAGATATATAAATGATAGGAGGTCCCTATGATTTGTTCCTGGATTGAGAATGATATGAGACAGTATCAATCCAGGAAGGATAAATCATTAAATAGCCCTAGTCAGAGTATTATCGAGATTGGACATCGAATAAATGCGTAAAAGACTAGTATTACACTTGTGCGCGTTGTGAGGGCACAACGACATAGTTATCATAAATTTGGGTATTGGATACTCATGCAAGTGTAATAGGAGGTTGTGTTTTACTGATGGTACGGGAAACAGCTTCGCTCTAGATAGACCGCCTCGGAATTCCATTGGTAGTATGACTATGTGTCTATGGAAGTCCGAAATCAGGGTAGGTGTATTTGGTCTTAATCTGAGACTTGCACCGCTAATACTTGCGACAATCAATATACTTTGGTTTTGGTCATCCAGGGCTTTAACCGGTTTCTGTGTACGCCTCTTCTGGGTATATCGAGAATCGTAGTGTGTTGGGTGTGATGTCAAGACGGAAGTATCACTCCAGTCACAGTGGAGATGATGTCACGTAGGATACGGGACTGGTGCTCTTATATGCTGCAGCTATCGGGATATTATGACAAGGTCATGTATATCCGATTATAGAGACTAGTTACCAGACATCCGACATGTGCTTCGTACGGGGCAGACACAATTCCAGCCCCTGCCCTAGCACGTGACATCCGATACTGGATCGATATACGCAATACGACGTATACTACACCTGATATAGATCGCTTATTCTTGTAAGCATATTTCTGGAGAATGGGTAGGCATTGCGCTTTGCTAGAAGCCAACCTTGTCTTGTAAATCGGTAAAAACGTAGTACTAGGTACTTACGTGTTTGGATAGTCCGACTACCGAATTTACTGCCAACATATCCGAGGATCTCATGGGTCGCTTCCCGAAGATTCACCGAAGACGTATGACTTGCACTTTAATTAATCTGGGATTAATTTGAAGAGAGGGAAAATAATTTGGGATTAATTGCGGAGATATTTTATCTAGGATAAAATATCATTTAAAGAGAGATAAAGATTAATTGGAATTAATCGATAAAATAATATATTTGATATATTATACGAAATTGGATTTCGATGCGGAATTAAAATTAGATTTTAATTCGGGCGAACGAGTTAATTTAGAATCAATTCTTTAGCGACGTAAATAGTGATTTCGCTAGGCGTAATCAATTAATTACGTCGCAACGGTAAGTTCGTTAATTTGGAATTAGTGAACCCGAGCCCGAGAGTGTTTGCGAGCGCATTCGCATTTCGAATTCGAGTGCGGCACGCAAGTCACATCAAGCGTCAAATCATTAGTCACATCAAGCGTCAAATCACATGTCACTTTGAGTGATGTGACAAGTTGTCACTTGATTGATTGAAAGATGTGACTTGATGGAAGTGGTTGGAAAGCTTTTTGAAAGCTTGATTGACATATATTATTATTTTAATAATTGGTATATGTTTAATTGTTTTTGGAAAACAATTATCTAATACACAACTTCCATTCTCTCTCTATGGTTCACGGTTTTTGGAGCCAAAGCCAAAATAGCTCTTCTCTCTCTCTCGGCCTTGGAGGCCTTCTTCTTCCCTTCTGTTTCTGGTTTCTGCCGAACAATGGAGGAAAAGAAATGGTGGTTTTTGTGGCAAAAATCACCAAGTGCTAGCACACTTTTGAGTCGTCTGTAGGTGATAGGGAAACCCACCCGTGGGCTTGGAATACCATTCAAGAAGCTTGGAGCTTCAAGGACCATGCAAAAACCGAATCTTTGGAGATCAAAAACTGCACTGCCGATTCTTGGAGAGGCCAAACCAGTCACTGCCGTGAGCTGTAGGAGGGAGAAAGTGAAGTTTCGTTCGTCACCGCATCGTCTCAACCGATCCTTGTGAGTATTCCGCAACTCCTTGAATGTATTCACTTTGTATTTTCATTACTTGAAATGATCTTGGGATGCATAGAGAATTCCAACACGGGGTGTGTGATGAAGACTAAAAATTACACATTTATTAAAAGAAAAATTAATCATTTTACACTTATAGTTTCATTAATCCCCTTAATTTAGTACATTTGTTAAATAATAATTATATTTATGTTTATTATGATTTTTATATTTTTTTTTGGTGAAATAATACTTTGGATGCATATCTAGACATTTGGATTTTAGATGCCAAAAATTTAATATGGTGTTCTAACAGTGTACAACTTCGGAAATTCCAGCCCTGTGTAGTGTTCATATTTTAGCCATAACTTTTTACTCCGATATCGAATTGAGGTGATTCAAGTTCCAGATGAAAGAAGACGAAACAATCTACAACTTTGATGTTCATAAGAATTTAAAATTCGAAAGTTTTAAAGGCCGAAATTGAAGACGAATCCAAAGTTTGTTATATGTAAAAGTCATTGTCAAAACAAAAATAAAATAATAAAAAAATAAAATGTCAATTTCTCCACCATACATGAAATGATGGAGAAAATAATGGAGGAAATGGTGGAGAAAGTTTGTAAAATTTCTGATGAGCGGAAAATATATCAATATTTACTGCCCATTTTACTTAATATTTTGTTTAGTTTCTCGGGTTTGATGAACATTTTGATGTGTTTTAGTTTATTTTGCAGATAAAATAATATTGGGACTCAATGAAATTATTTAGGACGAAATGTGGGTCAAATAAGGGTAAAATATTGGACTTGACATATTAATTTTAGAGATTGGAAACTTGAAAGGGCGTTCTAACGAAGTGCAGTTTCGGAAATTCTAATTTTGCGCAACTGTCGTATTTTGGGCATAACCTTTTATTCCGATTTTGGATTGAGCTGATTCAAGTTCCAAATTAAGGAAGACCCAAAGCTCTACAACGTTGAAGAATAAAATAATTTCGAATTCTGAAGATTTCATGATCGAAATTGATGAAACATCGAAAAGTGTGTTATGCGTAATTATTAAAGTCATTTTCAAAGCAAAAAAAATAAAAAAAAATAAATAATAAAAATAGTCAAACTCCCACCAAACATGATAGCAATTAATAATGGATTTGGTGGAGTAATTAGTAATGGATTTGGTGGAGCAATTAGTGGAGCAATTAATAATGGATTTGGTGGATGATTTGATGGAGGTAAGATTTTGCCTATAAATACCAAGCCATTTCATTTGTAAATTCATACTTTCTTCTTTGAAATTCCTTAAGAATAACTAAGAAGATTGTATCTTGTTTGTTTATTTACACCTTTCAGTAATTAATTTCCACTTTCGCACTCTCTTTTCTTTACTTTTCAGTTTTTACTTTCCGCAATTTACTTTTACGCACGGTACTTTCCTTTCTTTACTTTTTCAGTTTTTACTTTTCAAGTAATGAGGAGGTAACTCCCCCTTGCTGGGATAAAAGGTAAAGCTTTTATTATTGTTATTTAGATTAATCTCCCCTAATTATAATATAATAACTATTTAAAATCTGACTTAACGAGGATACCATCATATTGGTCGGTTGGTAATTAATTATAAATTGGTTTTAACCTGACTAAGCATGGATATCGCCTGGTTGGTCGGTTGGTAATTAATTATTAATTTGACTTAATCAGGATACCGCCTATATGGCTCGTTGGTAATTATCACGCAAAGTTAATATATTATATTAAAGGAGATATCTAAAATAGTAGTAATAAAAGTGGATCATTTTTCCTCGGCATTTTATTTATTGTACTTTTACTTTATTTACTTTCAGCATTTACTTTCCAGTAATTTATTTTCCAGTAATATAATTTCCACCATTTACTTTTCAGTAATTTAATTTCCAACATTTCCTTTATGTCTTTTCTTTTATTTAAGTTTTTACTACCCGTAAATATGTGTCGTAACTAAGCCAGTTATCTGGGGTTGTGATGAAATCCAATATCACCGGTTTATAAGGGGTTAAATTACAGTTCTGGTAATATAAAGGTTTATTTATTGAGCCTTAATCCTAATGCTTTTTATTAACTGACCATTAATAAAATTGAACTGGTAAACTTAAAATGAACTTAGAAAATGGATTTTAGGTTAAAGACCTTAGACTCAATAGCCCACGATCTTCCTTGAGGATAGATAACCCTTTAATAGATTTCCTTATAGGATAGGAATAAACCTGTCAGGCGGGGGTAGCCATAATTGAAACTTAATCTTAATGAATTCAGAAAACTTGGTTAACATAAGAATATGATTAATTGGGTTATACTGGGTATTTGTATTTGACCATCGATAGAGGCTTTTCAATAATTTCGTGTTCCAAGTTAATAAACCAATACACTTCATCTTTTAAAAAGATATTGGAAGGATTCACAACCCCGAATAGTTTTATAAATTTGAATTTTCTTCAGTCTACTTTCAAGAAATTTTATTTACTTGTTTTAAGTTTGAAAGTCACCACCCAATCAAACAATCAATCCATTAGATACTTGTAAACATTTAACTTCATAAATTGATAACAAAAGGTTTTAAGTCCTCGTGGGATTGATATCTTTTATACTACATGAACGATATGTGCGTTTGCGTTATACGCGTGTGATTACGCTGGTCAAGTTTTTGGCGCCGTTGCCGGGGACTTATTTATCTTTCACTATTAGTTTTGAAGTTAGATACCTTTACTTGTGTCTAATTTTATTTTTCTTATTATTTTTGTTTTCTTGTGTTTCAAGTTCTTAGAAACTACTTGAGACGAACCAGAAGCTTTGAACTCCGACCGCTTGACCCAGAGATTGAAAGACCATTAGACAGTTGAGAATGGAAAGGCGAGAAGGGCAAGAAGCAATTCTTAACATGGAACCTGAACCTTTAGAAGTTGAACCACCAATTCCCATTCGTGACAGAACCATTCTGGTAGTTGACGGCTTCATTTCCTGCATTGTACATCCTCTATTACCAGCAAATGCATGTGACATCAAAACATGCATTCAGATGATTCAGCAGTCAGTTCAGTTTGGGGGGAATTCAAATGAAGATCCTAATGCCCAGATCAGTAACTTCCTGGAAGTTTGCGGTACTTTCAACTATAATCGAACAGCTGAAGAAGCAATGAGACTGCGCGTTTTTCCATATTCCTTGAAAGACAGAGCAAAAGCTTGGCTACATTTACTACCAGCAAGTTCCATCACAACTTGGAACACTCTAGCCACCAAATTCCTTGCAAAGTACTTTCCACCAGCCAGAACAGCAAAACTGAGAAATGACATCACATCCTTTGTACATCTTGACTCAGAAACTCTCTACGAAGCTTGGGAAAGGTACAAAGATTTGCTCCAGAAATGTCCTCACCATGAGATTCCAAAATGGCTTCAAGTCCAAACTTTCTATAATGGACTTTCTGGATTGATGAGAACCATAATTGATGCTGCTGCTGGAGGAGCTTTGATGGCAAAATGAGAAGATTGATTAGTGGTAAATGTATCACTATTTTCCACTCATTTGACCTAATATTTTGTATAGTTTCATGAGTTTTGTGAATATTTTAATGTGTTTTGTGTTATTTTGTATATAAATAAAGTTTCAGGAAATTCTGGAGGTGATTTGGAGTTAAAACAGTGAAAAACGGATAAAAGAGCAAAATCATCATTTGGCGCGTCGTGACGCCTAACGTGTACCGCTCCATGCTAACATGCGTCAGGGACATGTGTCAGAATCTGAGAAGTTTAACTTTGCTAACGTGCGCCGGGACACGTGTCAACATCACAACCGATTTGTTAACATGCACCGTGCCATGTGTCATCATCATATGATGCCGACAATCACCATCACCACGTGTCACCACACGTGTCACCCATGTCATTGACATGTCAGCAGAAGACCAGTCAACTTTTCCACGTCACTGCCACGTCATCATCAACCAATCAAAGCGCGCCACGTGTCACAATCCTACGGTGCCGAAAATCATCATCGACGTTAAAATGCGTCTGCCATGTGTCAATATCTCAATGAATCATGCTAATATGTGCTAGGACACGTATCGCCATCACATGCTGCCGACACTAATAATTCAGCTACCGACATAAGTGTGACACGTGTCACGATCATGCGAAGCCAATCCAATATGTGTCAATGATCTACGCGCATCGCGACGCGTAAAGAGTGTCGCATCGCGACGCGCATGGCCTATCGATGCCTATAAATTCAGCTCAAGATTTCAGTTTCAGATGTACCTTCCTCTCTGTAATTCTCTGAATAATTAAGGAGTTTGTATATAGTTTTCTTTTAATTTCAGTTTTGTAATTAATTTTTATTTACTTTCTGTAATAGTAATTTACTTTCTTTACTTTTTTAGTTTTTACTATTCAGCTATGAGGAGGTAACTTCCCCCTGCTAGGGTGAAAGGTAAGACTTTTATTACTGCTATTTAGATTAATCTCCATTAATTATAATATATTCACTTCTTAAAATTTGACTTAACAAGGATACCGCTACATTGGTCGATTGGTAATCAATTATAAACTTGTTTTAATTTGACTAAGCAAGGATACCGCCTGGTTGGTCGGTTGGTAATTTACCGCCTATATGGCTGGTTTATGGACAAATATTGATACCGCATTTATGGCAGGTCGGACTTAATTTGACTTAATCAGGTCACCGCCTATATGGCTGGTTGGTAATGTTATCACCAGTTAATATATTATATTAAGGGAGATATCTAAAATAATAGTGGTAAAAGTATATCCTTTAACCCTAGCAATTTATTTTATTGTAATTTTACTTTTCAGTATTTACTTTACCGTATTTACTTTTCAGCATTTTACTTTATATCTTTTATTTTTAAGTTTTTACTTGCCCTAGTTATGTGTCATAACTAAGTTACTTATCTGGGGTTGTGATGAATTTTAATATCACCGGTTTATAAGGGGTTGTTTTATAGTTTGGGTAATTTAAAGGTTTACTTATTAAGTCTTAAGCTTAATGCGTCTTGTTAACTGGCCACTAATAAGATTGATCTGGTAAATCTAAAATAAACTTGACTAAGGAATTTTAGGTTTTAGCCTTAGACTTAATAGCTTACGATCTTTCTTGAGGATAGATAACCCTTTAATAGATTTCCTTACAGGATATACATATACCTGTCGGGCGAGGTGTAGACAACAGAACTTGACGACACTGTTCTAGGCTCGCGCCTAGTTGGGAAGTACGAAATAAAATGGAGTCGCCACCCGGTGTGAACCGGGACAAAGATTTAAGGCCGCACTCACCCCTCGCAAGGGAAGACCTCAAACCATTGGGTTCGGAATGGTCCCTTACTTATGTCACTTGTGATGATATAATTTGTGCAATAAACTAACCGAATCTATTCAACATTCATGCTCAAGGGTACTTAGATCTAACATGCTTTCATCCAAATAACTCCACGCAATATAACACAACGAGCATATTGAACCATTAAATCAACATGTATAAGTCATTACCCAAACACATCATAAACTAATAACATGCATAAAGAACAACCTAAATATGCTTTAACAAATAAATAACAAACTAAATTAAACCATGCTTTAATAATAAACGAATAACCTAAAGACTATGACATGCTCAAACACAAGTTTGGATGAGACGAAATACGTGTCTCTTAAGTGGTGCGTTGCGTTGTATCCCGAGTACAAACCGCACTACCGTCCATTCGGATTCGGCTACAGAATTTACGTCCGGGTTTCCATCCTATATACCACAAAAGGGAACATATTCCGCTCATCCAACAATCACATCATGCCTCAAACGACTCTCATGTGATAATATTTAAAATAAATAAAATAAACGAAAGATAATAAATAAAAGGGTGCCCTCAGGTCTAACCTCTTTTGTCGTCTCACGAAAGGGCGTTACACGGCCGTCGGAAGGGTGAATGATCCGCAACTCTTTTGGTTCACTAACTCAACGTCTTTCCTCGCTATTTTGCTGTTCGGGCTGCTGTCTTTACTCCGTTTCGCTGCTGTTTTTTAGGCCACTGTTTTGGTTATTTTAGAGGACTGTTTTGGCGTGTTGGGGGGGTAATGGGCTGCTGTTTTATGAGGTTATAAGGCTAAGGACTGGGCAATTGTTGTACAGTTTCGGGGTGTTTTCTGGACAGTTTAAAGGGCTATTTGTGCGGTAATTTTCTGGCAGGGCAGTGGGCTATGTCTCGGCAATTTGAGGGGCTGTTTGTGGTGTTGATTTAGGCAGTGTGTGAGGGGGGCTTTGGCGTTGATTTGCTGTGGCGTGAAGGGGCTGTTATTGGTGAGAGTTTGGTGAAAGCGTGAGTGGAAGGGCGTAGGGCTGCGTGTGTTTAGTGGCTTTGACGTGTGTAACTTTGTTGCTTTGTATTTGGTCGGTGGGGGCTGATTTTGGCTTAGGCGTGAATGGAGGCTTAAGTTTTGGAAAAAAGGGCTGTGTTTAGTGGCTTAGATGAAAAGGGGTGTTGTGTGGCTTTGATGAGGCTGTGTGGCAGGGCTGATGTGTAGCTTATTTGAAGGCAGGTGCGTGTTTGAGCAATCAATTTGTCGTGAGTGGACTTATTGAGCGTGTGGCTTCAGTTTGGCTTGTTTGTTGTTTATTTGTGCAGTTTATGAGTGCATGGAGGTAAGGCTGATTTGGAGGGTGTTGCTTGTGCGTGCAAGTCAGGGCAGTACGTGAGTGTGTGCTTTGAGCGTGAACTTAGAATTTTAGGGTTGATTTCGTGAGAATGAGTCAGCCAGGGTTTGGTAAGGGGGTGAATGGTTCTTTTTATAGGCCAAGGGAGGGGGTTTATCTTTTTGGAAAAGGAATAGGATTTGTGTATTAATTGGGGATATCTTTTAATTAAAATGTGATATGGAAAATCTTTTAATTTGGGGAAGTGATTTATATATTTTAGGAAAGGGATTTAATTTAATTTAGGAAGGTGATTTAATTAAATTATGAATGTGTTTTATTTAAATTAGGAATTTAATTTAATTTAATTTCAAGTTCAATTTAATTGGTGAATGTGATTTAATTTAATTTAAGTTTAATTTTAATTGGTTTTAATTATTTAATTTGTGAGATGTGTTTTAAATATTTTAATTATTTATTTGTGAGATGTGTTTTAATGGGTTTGGTGTGTTTTAAAACAGAGGTCCAACAAGCGAACCCGAAGCGAAACAAGCGAGTTAAATCTGACAAAATGCTAATTTCCAACTTTACCCTTCCAACGTCTGTTTCCCGCGGCTTTCACAACTAAAGAGGTAGTGTCTCCATACGAGACTCATCATCGGGCTGATATGCAAAAATGCAATGCCTACACGAGGGTAACCACAATTGGAACTTAACCTTAATGAATCCAGGTAATCTGGTTGACATAGACATATGGTTCAATTGGGTTATACTGGGTATTTGCATCTGAACATCGACAGAGGCTTTTGCATAATTTCGTGTTCCAGGTTAGTAAACTGATATATTACACAAACATGAAATAACCACTTCATTTTTTAAAAGATATTGTAAAGATTCACAACCCTGGATAGTTTCTTAATATTGAATTTTATTTAATTTAATTTTGAGTAATTTAATTTATTTATTTTTAAGTTTAAAATCATCACCATTTCAAATCAATCAATCAACATGTTAGATACTAGTAATTATTTGACCTCATAAAATTAATAGATTAGGTATTAAGTCCTCATGGGATCGATACTTTTTATACTACTTAAACGATACGTGCGCTTGCGTTATACGCATGTGATTACGCCGATCAAGTTTTTGGCGCCGTTGCTGGGGACTTATTTATCTTTCACTATTAGTTTTGAGGTTAGATACCTTTACTTGTATCAAATTTTCTATTTGCTTATTATTTATGTTTTCTTGTGTTTCAGGTTCTCAGACACTACATGAGACGAACCAGAAGCTTTGAACTCCGACCGCTTGACCCAAAAATTGAAAGAACCATCAGACAGTTGAGAAGGGAAAGATGTGAAGGCCAAAAAGCTTTAATCATCATGGAACCTGAACCTTTGGAAGTTGCACCACCAATACCCATTCGAGACAGAACCATTCCGGTGGTCGACGGCTTCATTTCCTGTATTGTACTTCCTCCCTTACCAGTAAATACGTGTGACATCAAAACATGCATTCGGATGATTCAGCAGTCAGTTCAGTTTGGGGGGAATACAACTGAAGATCCTAATGCCCACATCAGTAACTTCCTGGAAGTTTGCGGCACTTTCAATTACAACCGAGGAGCTGAAGAAGCAATGAGACTGCGAGTTTTTCCATATTCCTTGAAAGACAGAGCAAAAGCTTGGCTACATTCACTACCAGCTAGTTCCATCACAACTTGGAATACTCTAGCCACCAAATTCCTTGCAAAGTATTTTCCACCAGCCAGAACAGCAAAACTGAGGAATGACATCACATCATTTGTACAACATGACTCGGAAACTCTCTACGAAGCTTGGGAAAGGTACAAAGATTTGCTCCGAAAATGTCCTCACCATGAGATTCCAAAATGGCTTCAAGTCCAAACTTTCTATAATGAACTTTCTGGACTGATGAGAACCACAATTGATGCTGCTGCTGGAAGAGCTTTGATGGCAAAAGGAGAAGATCAAGCCTTGGACTTAATCGAAGAAATGGCTAACAACAATTCCTTGTGGCCAATAGAAATGAGCATGATTCAAAGAATTACTGGAATTTATGAAGTTGGAGCAAATACAGCAGTCAACGCCAAGCTGGATCAGATATGCAAATTCATGGAGACTCTCAGCATTGGATCCAGAAGTTCACCATATGGAGGAGCACCAGAACCAAACCAACTTGAAGAGACGGTGAATTATGTCAACACTTTCAACAGACAGGGGAACAATCCATATTTCAACACCTACAACCCAGGGTGGAGGAATCATCCCAATTTCTCATGGAGCAACAACTCAGGGCAAAAGAACTATCCACCACCAGGATTCCAACAGCAAAACCAGGAGTTTTAAAAAGAACCAGAAATGAAAGAATGGATTGCAGAGATGTTCAAAATGCAACAAGCAGCATATGATGCTATTTTTCAGAGCCAATATGCTTCCATTAAAGCACTGGAGAATCAAATTTGACAACTGGCCAATGCTTAGAGTTATAAACCGCCAGGGAATCTTCCCAGCAACACAGAACCAAATCCAAGGAACATTGGGAATGAGCAATGTCATGCCATCATATTAAAAAACGGTATTGAGATCAACAAAGATGTTGGAGTCAAGGAAACTACTGAGGAAGTTCCTAAAGAAAGTAGTGAAGCAGTTCCACATATGGAGGAAAAATAAGCAAAGGAAAAAGACCAAATCACTCCACATCCACCTTTTCCGCAGCATCTTCAGAAAAATAAACTGGACAAGCAGTTTGCTCAATTCTTGGAGATTTTCGAAAAGCTGCACATCAACATCCCATTTACAGAATCCTTGGAACAAATGCCCAGCTATGTCACATTCATGAAAGACATTCTTTCACGAAAATGGAGATTGGGAGATTACGAGACAGTAGCATTATCAGAAGAATGCAGTACTATCATTCAGAGGAAGCTTCCCCCGAAATTGAAAGATCCTGGAAGTTTTACCATTCCTTGCATCATAGGACAACATAACTTCGGTAGGGCTTTGTGTGATCTAGGTGCAAGTGTTAACTTGATGCCTTTTTCTATTTTCAGGAAATTACAGATTGGAGAAACAATGCCCACCTCAGTCTCTCTACAACTTGCTGATAGAACGCTCGTATTTCAGAGAGGTGTAGTTGAAGATGTGCTGGTCAAGGTTGACAAATTTATTTTCCCAGCAGATTTTATTGTCCTTGATATGGAGGAAGACGCAGACGTGCCAATCATCCTCGGGAGACCGTTCTTGGCTACAGGTCGAACCATTATTGATGTACAAAAAGGAGAATTAACCATGAGGGTACATGACCAAGAAGTAACATTCAATGTTTTCAAGGCCATGAATTTCCCGGATGATGAAATGAAGGAGGAATGTTTCAGACTTAATGTGATAAATAGTACCATCCAGACTTGCGATGCAATACAAAGTTCTGCTGACAAACTTAAAGCATGTCAATTGCCTGAGGAGCCTGAAGATAAAGCGTACTACGCACTGAAGAAGCCAATTCTTGCACTACAAGCAACATAAGAGAAACGGTTCCACCAGCTCAACGATTTGGAAAAATTTCACTTCAGCCTTTTGAAAAATGCCAAATTGTACAAAGAAAAGGCCAAGAAGAAACATAATGAGAAGTTAGTGCGCATACAACTGAAACCAGGGCAGAAGGTACTGTTAAACAAGTCAAGCTTGAAAATCTTCCCATGGAAGCCAAAATCACGGTGGTCAGGTCCATTCTTAATCACCAAGGTTTTACCAGATAGAGCCGTTGAGTTACATGATCCCAACTCCAACAAAACATTCAAGGTTAAAAAAAAGCGTGTCAAGCACTACTGGGGAGAATCATTTGAGCGACAAAAAGAAAGTGTCACACTTTCAGATCCAGCCTAACATTCGAGAAGTTATGTCTAGCTGGCGACATTAAACTTAGCGCTTGTAGGGAGGCAACCCATGCAATTTGTGTATATATTGTGATATGGTGTTTTTATTTTTATTTTTGTGTGTTTAATTTTTGCAGGTAAAGTCATTTCACGATGGAAGAAGTTCTCGCAAATCTTCACAAGCAATTTCCTTCTCTCCCTAAAAAATCTCTTATGAAAGTCTACAAAGCTCGCTTCGAATGAATGAGAATACTGATGACCAAAGGTATTCCAACTGACATTCGTTGGATTATTGAAGCACGGGTCCGATTGGCAGGTGAGTCTTCTGACTCTTTTATTTCACATCTGCCTGGTTTAGGAATAAGCACATATGCTAAAAAGAGAATAGCTAAAAGAATGTGTGTATGCTATAAATGTGCTCGTATGTTTTGTGATACTCGTTGTCGTTCTTTAGGAATGGTGTCTGATAACCGTGAAGATAAGATTAATTTCATTAGGGATGGCTTGAGTAAGGAGTCGTTAGATGACATATCTAAAACTCTTGAGACGCATCCCATTGGATATGTGTATCACGAAATTCGCATGTTATATACACAATTCCAAAAGGAAATACAACGGTTAAGTCTCGGGAATCTGACTCAAAAAGACCCTGTTTGCCAATTTATAAGAAATTGGATGGGAAGCTTGTCCCTGACGCATATACCTCAATTAAGCCGCTACTTTTCTTGTACAAATTATATCTCTTTGTCTTTTCCTAATAATTATGATGTGTTTTGTTGTTTTCTTTTATTTTCTCCTACAGGATCCAGATCTTTTTTACTATCACGATTTATTTTACTATTTAACTAATAATTGTCATTTGGCAGGTACTAGTGCTACTATTTTTTCTCACCCTTTCAGGTGTTATAAATTCAACTCATCATTGCACTTTTGAAGACATCCAGAGTAAAACATGGAAGCCACTTCAATCAGACGAGTTGAAAATATCTATGTCTTTTGTGGTACTAGTGTTGGTACTAAGCCACAATATGTAGCAGCAACACAGGAATTGGGACGAGTCATAGTTGAGAAGAATATGCACCTAGTATATGGCGGAGGCAACCTTGGACTAATGGGGATCGTTTCAAAGACCGTACATGATGGAGGCAGTCAAGTTCTGGGAATCATCCCAAAACCCTTGGCAGAGGCGGATCTTATAGGATCATCAAACGGAGAAGAACTGATCGTGCCAGGTATGTTTGAACAACTGGTGGAAATGATTAACCGTGTTGATGCTTTTATTGCTTTTCCAGGTGGTTTGGGTACGTTGGAGGAGATTTTTACAGTGCTATCTTGGGCGAACTTGAACATACACCAGAAACCAATTGGATTGTTCAACGCAGATGGATTTTATGATTTTCTTTGTGTATTTCTTGATGATGCCCGGAGAAATAGGTTCGTATCAAAACCTCTAAAAGAACTTCTCTTCATGCTAGAACTGCCCAGGATTTAATTGAACAAATTTTAGCCTATGAACCACAAATTGACCCTATCATTTCCAAGATAAAATGGTCTGATAATGATCGTGGTAAGAAGCGTCGGATAAATCTGGATCTTAACCTTTAAATTTTCCATTTAGATGTAGAATTTCAGCTAATCAGGTACTATCTTCTAAACTATTCTTCTACTGTTTAAGACGTTGGGGTCAATGTCTCATTTAGATTTGGGGGTGGGGAATAGTTGATTAGTATCTTATTTGTATGTTGTTTTTATTGGTAGTCTAGTCCAAAATTTTTCGAAAAATATAAAAAAATTGAAAAATTTTCCAAAAATAAAAAAAAAAATATATTTTGTGTTTTTATGTTTTTAATTTGATTAATCGGGTGAAATTGGTGTGAGATAGCTGTGTAATGAGTTTCCACTCCTGAGACGTATCTAAAACCTATTTCGAAACAAGTTAATTATTGTTTATTTCCTTTTAAATTATTTAATTTGTGGATTCTCCATAAAACTGACTAAAATGGATCTTCATATGCTGAGTTGACAGGTATTATCAACATGCATGGTAACATACGGACATAAGCTGTAATTGAAAAGTTTGTAATATTTAGTGCTCTAGTTTAATTGGAGGAAGTATCTATGAGAAGTGATGGAGTAAAAAAAAAAAGTGTGAGATCCGAGTTATTAAGTTTGAAAGGGTGTTTTAACACCTAGTGCCCTAAAGCCAAATGGTTTGGGAGTCACTGAACCAAAGCTCGCTACATGGATCAAAGATGTTGCAAAAAGATATATATCTGAAGTCTGAGTAATTAAGTCCGTAGGGGTGTCTTAACATCTGGTGCTCTAAAGCCAACTGGTTTGGGAGCCACCAACCCAACACTCGCTACATAGATGGAAGATATTGTATATAAATAAAAAAAATCAAAAAGAAAGAAAAAATCAAAAAAATCAGAAAAACTATTCCATTGCTGCAAAAAGGTGTGAATTCTGATAAAACTTTAGGACAAAAATATTACTATCTTATCAACTGCACTTGTGACTATTGTGGGCAAAATGAGTTGATTAATATTTTGTTGGTTGTGTATATGAAGAATGGTAAAAATAAACAGAGAATTTTCTTATTCGGTAATTTAGAAAGAAAGAAAACAACTAGTAACTTGGATTAGAAGTTTCACCTGCTTAATCACTAACTTCTTTATTCTCTTTTCTCTTGTCTTTTTGCTTTTGTGTGCATTAGTTTTACTATCTTTTTACTTTTGTAAAATGTTTGTGGGTATTATTGTTGTAAACCCTCATGAGACTACAACTCGTCTACTAGGGACACCTAGGGGTTTAAAGGCTTGTTGCATATGCTAAATGCAACTGTGATCCCTATGAAAGTGGCTTAGCTTAATTTTATTTTTATGATTTTATGTTTTGCTCGAGGACTAGCAAAATGTTAGGTTTGAGGGTGTGATGAGTGGTAAATGTATCACTATTTCCCACTCATTTAAACTAATATTTTGTATAGTTTCTTGAGTTTTGTGAATATTTTAATGTGTTTTGTGTTATGTTGTAGATAAATAAAGTTTCAGGACATTCTGGAGGTGATTTGGAGCTAAAACAGTGAAAAATGGATAAAAAGGCAAAATCATCATTTGGCGCGTCGCGACGCGCTGCCCGCGTCGCGATGCCTAACATGTGACGGGGATACGTGTCAGAATATGAGAAGTTTGACTTTGCTAACGTGCGCCGGGATGTTGGACAATTATGACCCATAGCGTCACTATTTATACAGATCAAGGTGTTGTTGTACAAATTGACTATGTGACAAAGAAGATTGCTCTCTTATCATTTGTGATTAGATCACCAAGATATATAAATGATAGGAGGTCCTTATGATTTGTTCCTGGATTGAGAATGATATGAGACAGTATCAGTCCACGAAGGATAAATCATTAAATATCCCTAGTCAGAGTATTATCGAGATTGGACATCGATAAATGCGTAAAAGACTAGTATTACACGTGTGCGCGTTATGAGGGCACAATGGCATAGTTCTCATATATTTGGGTATAGGATACTCATGCAAGTGTAATAGGAGGTTGTGTTTTACCGATGGTACGGGAAACAGATTCGCTCTGGATAGACCCCCTCGGAATTTCATTGGTAGTATGACTATGTGTCTATGGAAGTCCGAAATCAGGGTAGGTGTATTTGGTCTTAACCTGAGACTTGCTCCGCTAATACTTACGACAATCAATATACTTTGGTTTTGGTCGTCCAGGGCTTTAACCGGTTTCTGTGTATGCCTCTTCTGGGTATATCGAGAATCGTAGTGTGTTGGGTGTGATGTCAAGACGGAAGTATCACTCCAGTCATAGTGGAGATGATGGTCACGTAGGATACGGGACTGGTTCTCTTAAATGCTGTAGCTATCGAGATATTATGACAAGGTCATGTATATCCGATTATAGAGACTAGTTACCAGACATCCAACATGTGCTTCGTATGGGGCAGACACAATTCAAGCCCCAGGCCTCGCACGTGATCATCTGATACTGGATCGAAATACACAATACTACGTATACTATGCCTGATATAGATCGCTTATTCCTGTGAGCATGTTTCTGGAGAATTGGGTAGGCATGGCGCTTTGCTAGAAGCCAACCTTGTCTTGTAAATCGGTAAAACGTAGTACTAGGTACGTACGTGTTGGGATAGTCCGACAACCGTATTTACTACCAACAGATCCGGTGATCTCATGGGTCGCTTCCCGAAGATTCACCGATGATGTATGACTCGCACTTTTAATTAATCTGGGATTAATTAGATGAGAGAGAAAATTAATCTGGGATTAATTGCGGAGATATTTTATCTGGGATAAAATATCATTTAAAGAGAGATAACGATTAATTTGGAATTAATCGATTAATTAATATATTCGATATATTAAACAAAATTGGATTTCGACGCGGAATTAAAATTGGATTTTAATTCGGGGAACGAATTAATTTAGAATTAATTCGTTAGCGACGTGAATAGTGATTTCGCTAGGCATAAAAAAATTCGTTAATTTGGAATTAAGAAACCCGAGCCCGGGATTATTTGCGAGCGCATTAATATTTCGAATTCGAGTGCGGCACCTAAGTCAAATCAAGAGTCAAATCGCTAGTCGCATCAAGCGTCAAATCATTTGTCACTTTGAGTGATGTGACAACTTGTCACATTGATTGATTGATTGATGTGAGTTTATAGAAGTTGTTGAAAAGATTTTTGAAAGCTTGAAAGAAATATATCATTATTTTAATGGTATTTGACTTTTAATTTTTGGTATTTGATATACAAAAATTAAAACAACACTTTAATCTCTCTCTGTCACCTATCTTCTTCCTCATTCACGCCCAAAAGGGGCTGTTGCCTTATTCTTTTCTGGTCCAAAACCGAGAGTAGTAAGAGAAGAAAATGAGTGATTTTGTTGCAAAATCTTGGTGCTAGCACACTCCGGAGTCGTCCGTAGGTGATTGGGAAACTCACCTGTGTGCATGGAATGATTAAACAAGAAAGCTTGGAGCTTGATTCACCCATCCATGGCCGAAAATGAAGATAAAAAAACTGCCACTACCGTGACTTGGAGGAGAGGGCAGAAAGTTTTTGTTGTCCACCGCATCGTCTCAACCGATCAATGTGAGTATTCCGCAACTCCGTGATGTATTCGCACTTATTTTCAATGCTTGAAATGATCTTGGGATGCTTAGAATATTCCAACAATGGTATTTATGAGCAAGGTTGAGCATGAAAATATTTTAGGGTTAAAATTTGGGTAAAACGTTTTTGAGCATGATTTAATGAAATTGGATGAATTAGTATGCTTAAATGTGTTTTAATTGATGATTGATTGGATCAATTTGAAGAAATTATGTTTGGAACAAATTTCCCCAAAATTTATGGCTTGGCCGAAAGTTCAAGAGCCCTAATTCTTGGTAATTTTTGTTTCGTTGATCATTGGATGACTTGAAACGATTGAGGATGTTGATTTAATGTTGATTGTGGAATTAATCGGATTGAAACCGAATCAGACACAAAATCCCCTACAATTGCCGAGAGCCTTAGCATGAAATTGGGTTTGATTTTTGATGAAATGTGTTGGACATGTTTTGTGTTGATAAGCATGATTAATTAGGCTAATTGATGTTTTAGAAATGTTAATTGGGTAATTAATTATGTTATGCACTTTGTTTAATTAAATTAAGAAATTGGATTTTTGGAATTTAATTAAATTGGGCTTAAAATTGGATTTGGGCTTGTTATGTTGTTATTAGGCTTATTGGGCTTGGTTGTACCAAGTTGGGTTTAGGCTAAATTGGTTGGATCCAATTGGGCCCAAAACCGCTTCCATAAAGCCCAAATGCGACTAATGGACCTTTAAAGTTTAATTGGGCCTAATGGGCCTAAATTGATTTCTGGGCTTATGGGGTAACTCCCGGATTGGACTTTGGTTATTGGGTTTGACCCGATTTGACCAAAAGTCCACGCCTTAAAGAAATTAATTAAAAGCCCATTGGACTTTAATTGAATTGACGTTGGACGTTAATCAGGCTTTGAGACCCGTAACGATTAAATTTGGAATTTAAGTCGTATAGGTTCTTTAATAAAGTGTAGTATTTAATTTGGAATTAAATAGCGAATTAGAATTAAATACAAATTGAATTGGATTTAATTATGTAGTTTAATTTAATTCGAGAATTTGTACTTTGAGTACTTATTCGCAAAACGAGTTTGACTCGCGCAAAATCAAATCGTTGTTTGAACATTGGATGGTCACTAATTATCAGATTAATTAATTTGCTTAGATTGATTGATAAAATGCTTGTGTGAATACATGGTTGCGATGCATGAATAATGTATATCAGATGGATATTAGATGGGTGGGACAATTTTAGAAATTGTTGTAATAAATTTGATTTATTAATTGGACCTGCGTGTCCAGCCTTATTACCTCATTATTCTTTGTATTCTCTTCTCACCTATTCCCCTCAATGTAAATGAGGTTTCTTTAGAAGTGTAGTGTAACGGGTAGAAGCAAATACATGTGCTAACGGGAGAGAGAAAGTGAGAGATTTGATCTAGGATCAATGTGTTAAGTATTTATCTGCATATCATTATTATTTTATTTACTCGCCTTATTATGTATTTAGAATGCATGTTTAAGGGTGTATGATGATAAGACCTTAACAAAGATAATAAATTGGTTGCCAATTTGCGCTCGAAAAACCCGCACAAATATTAAGCGTCTTTCCTTCCATTGAGTGATTCTCACTCAAGATCCGATACTGGCATTGGCTTGTTGGCCAAAGTCAAGGCCTTTGTCCGTCGAGGATGTGTTTGAATCACGAGAGTTTTGTTCCAAATCAGTGTCTTGTCCAAGTTGGGGTTTGTTGGCCAAAGTCAAGACCATTTCTTGTCCATCGACATTGATTACGAAGCTTTCCATGGTCAATGGGTTCCGCTTAACTGGGATCACTAAGTTTGTTGTGCCAAAGCCAAGGCTTAGTTGATTCAGAGGAAAAAGGTTAGGTAATATATTGGATATATTGGCATATATAAGATATATATTTCGGACTTGGATGTCCCCCTACTGGATCTAGGGATTGGATTGGATCCAATTGATCTTAGAGATCTACCTAGTTAATTATCATACAATTTATTGACCAAAGTCAAGATTGTGTGATATTTAACGGGATCCTTGCCCGCTAGGAAACACGGTTTCCCGAGTACTCGACAGAGGGTTAGAGGCTCACCGAAAAATAGTGGGAGGCAAGAATTGAATTTGCAATATTCGTTTAATTACTTGTCATATGCGCTCAAAATAAATATCATTCGTCAAATAAATTAAATGTTAGTTGGACTAATATTTAAATTGTTGTTTTAACAAACAGTTGGACTGTATTCAAATAATTCATTTATAGTTGGTTATATAATTGGATTATAATAATCAATATATTTGATTTAATTAATTATAGTTGATTAAAATAGTTGGACTATAATAATCATTATAATAAATAGTACCGAAATCGTTGATTAAATAGTTGGACTATTAAAATCAAGATAAAATCGAAAGATTGACATTTAAAACATGATCATAGGGAAAATGTATTTAAATGGTTTAATTTTCAAAATTGGGAAATATTTCAGGATGGTCCTAGAGAAATAATAAGTTACTTTATTTGATAAAATAACATATTATGCCTAAGCCCGGAGTTAAGCAAATAGTAGAGCATAATCTTTGGAAGATTAATGTGTTGATAACTTTAGTGCCTAATCCATTTACCTTGTCGCAGTAGACTCCTTAATTTCTTTGTCAGAACTAAGGGTTAGATCCTTAAAGTATGATAATGAAATTGAAGGATCTTCATAGATCTATAATTATAACTTAGAAGTACTATAATTGCAATACTAACTCTTGGAGAGTTAATGACTATTCTCAATGAGACAAAGTCAAAGTTTGCAAAAAGGCAAGAAGCGCAAGACGCACCTTACTTTGATATTCTAGAAGGCCAAGGCTTGGCCAAAGGCTTCTGGAGTATGAAAATGGCAAATGAAAAATCATTATAATCTTCTGGGAAGATAAAAGGACATATCCCAAAATGTCTGCCTAAAAATGTAGCAAACGGGATCGCGGAAGCGTGACTGCCGTTTGGACAAAGCAGACTTGAAGGAATTGAAGAAGAGCAAGGCTCCGACTTAAAATATGATTGTCATTGTTATGTTCATTACTAGTATTAAAATTAGATTTTAAATACTTAGTGTGATATATAAATATGTACTGATGTTCAGAATCAGCTATGAGCAGGATACTGACTTCAATTGAGATTTATCGGCGAATCGGAAACGGGACGAAAGTCGCTGTTTTAACCGTAGATACCTAAGTTTAGGAACTACCCTCTAGGTGTGTACCTAAATTTGGAAACTGTTATAATGTAACTAGTTTGACTAGAAACATTATCTTTATATCAGTGTTCAATCCGTTGCGGATGGACCTTTATATTTTAGAACACTAAAGTGTTTCATTATATAAAGATGATATTGAGATAAACACATTAGATGTGAATAACAACGTTTATATTTTGAATATAAATAAATCTCAAACGTATACATGACAAACAAATAGCTCAAACTGATTTGATCAGAAGAAACTAATTGTGGCATTGTTGTCTGGGACACAATCAAACAAGACTCGTATATCCACACTTTCGAAGAGTGGATACTAGGACGTATTTGATTCTATTCAAATAAAGTCTATGAATCTAGTTTATTGGGCAAAGTGCCTAAAACACCTTTACTTGGTAAAAGTGCAAGTGCCACCGACCTGTTAGCCCTCGTTCATAGTGACGTAAGTGGGCCCATATCTAGCTAGGCTTGAGGTGGATATGAATATTTCGTGACCTTACGGATGTGGCATCGCGTTATGGTTATGTGTTTCTTTGAAACACAAATCGGAAACTTTTAAGTTTCGACACGAAAATAGACAAACAGATCGGCTATAGTATTATACCGTCACGGTAAGACCGTAATGGAAAATACTTAGGCAATAAGTTTCTAATATACTTGAAAGAGTAAAATATTCTTTCATAGAGGACCCCTCCCGGAACATGTCAATTTGACGGTGTGTCCGAACTGAGTAACCGAATTTTGTTGGACATGATAAAGGTTAATCATGAGTCGCTCTGAGCTACCATTTCCTTCAACGGATAAGCATTAGACAGTGTAAAACTTATTTTTAATAAGGTTCCATAAAAGTCTGTTTGACAGATATCATATTAGATATGAACAGGAAAGAAACTGGGTTTCTCATTCCTGATAATTTGAGAATGCTATGCATATGTTTGGATGATACCAAACTAAAACCCAAATTGGATAAGTGCCAATTGTAGGTTGTCCTAGGGATACCAAAGTATAGTACTTATACATCTCACCAGAGAACAATGTAATTGTTGCTCACCATGCGGTTTTCCTAAGAAGAATACCGATATACAGTGGTAAGTGGGAGGAAAGTAAAACTCGATGAAAATCAGAGTAATACTATTCAAGGCACCCATTCCTTAATGGAACATAAATAGTTCATCAATGATGAAACTATACCATTAATCTTCGTATACACAAGAACCGCGTAGGTCGGAGAGAGTCAGAAAACAACCTAGGGTATGGGTTTCTGATCTCACCTCATAAAGATGTCTATCTTATTGAGGAATACCAAGTGACTACGTATGAGGAAATGATACAAGGTATCGACTCCCTATTATGACAAAGCGTCATGAGTCCGAAATGGATTCCATGTATATCAACTTAGTTGGATACTAGTTGATGTACCGCAAGACATTGTGCCTATTGGTACAATATAAGTCTTCAAGGAAGACATACATGGATGGAAACATACCGACGTATAAAGCTAGGCTTTTAGCGGAAAAGTATCGTTATCAATATTGTGTTGATTACAACGAAACCTTTTACCTGTTGCCACGGTAAATCCATTTGGATAATGCTTGCTAAAGCTGCATGTTTCATTTATGAAATATGACAGGAGAACGGGAAAATCGCTTTCCTGAAAAGGAAACCTTTTGGAGGATGTTTATAACATCCTGACGATTTTGTCGTACCATAACTAGCAAATAAGGTTTGCAGGTTATTCGATCCATGTCTGGATTGAAGCAAGCATTAGGTTCTTGGAATTATCGTTTTGGATGTAATCATAATAGTTTATGATTTAATTCAAAACGAAATGATTCTTGTGTATATAAGGAGGTTAGTGGGAGCGCACTGACAGTGAATGTCCTACAATAATGATAATATATGTCATTTCATGGAAATGATATTCCCATAAAAACAATCAGTGAAAGCTTGGATTTCGAGAAGACTCTCCGAGAAATCCGTACATTGAAAAATGTACGTAACCTGGTGTCTCATACGCTTTGAGCATATGGATTCACAAACAGGCCAATCCTAGTGATAGTCACTGGATTGATGTTAAGAACATCCGTTAGTATCTAAGAAAACTAAGGATGCTGTCTTAATCTGTGGAGAATGAGAACTTGAAGTGACTGGAATCACTACTGCAATTTCCTAAACCGATAAAAATGACTATAAGGCGGAAACGGTACTATAAAGTTTGAACGACGGTACAGTGAGCTGGAAATCTTCCAAGCAAGATACTGTTACCAAATAAACAACAAATGCGGGTTATTGCTGCAGCTGAGGCAGCAATAGAAGCCATTTGGGTCGATAACAAATCTAATTAGATTAGATATAGTTCTGTTAGCATCTGAGCTAGGCGTCAGCACAGGCTAAAAAATTAATGATCTCATCAACAATCCAGATACACACTTCGATATTCATCTGATTCATTCGGATCATACATCGTGGCGATGTGATGATCGAATAAATCGCATCAGATGATAATCATGCAAATCCGTTGACGAAAGCATTTCTCAGCAGTTTGAGCCAACCGTACATAGTTCGAGTGTAAGACACTCGAGTGACTGGCTATAGGCCAAGTGGGAGATTGTTGGAAAATTATGACCCATAGCGTCACTATTTGTACAGATCAGGTGTTGTTGTATAAATTGACTATGTGACAAAGGAGATTGCTCTCTTATCATTTGTGATTAGATCACCAAGATATATAAATGATAGGAGGTCCTTATGATTTGTTCCTGGATTGAGAATGATATGAGACAGTATCAGTCCACGAATGATAAATCATTAAATATCCCTAGTCAGAGTATTATCGAGATTGGACATCGATAAATGCGTAAAAGACTAGTATTACACTTGTGCGCGTTGTGAGGGCACAATGGCATAGTTCTCATATATTTGGGTATAAGATACTCATGCAAGTGTAATAGGAGGTTGTGTTTTACCGATGGTACGGGAAACAGCTTCGCTCTGGATAGACCCCCTCGGAATTCCATTGGTAGTATGACTATGTGTCTATGGAAGTCCGAAATCAGGGTAGGTATATTTGGTCTTAACCTGAGACTCGCACCGCTAATACTTACGACAATCAATATACTTTGGTTTTGGTCGTCCAGGGCTTTAACCGGTTTCTGTGTACGCCTCTTCTGGGTATATCGAGAATCGTAGTGTGTTAGGTGTGATGTCAAGATGGAAGTATCACTCCAGTCATAGTGGAGATGATGGTCACGTAGGATACGGGACTGGTTCTCTTAAATGCTGCAGCTATCGTGATATTATGACAAGGTCATGTATATCCGATTATAGAGACTAGTTACCAGACATCCGACATGTGCTTCGTACGGGGTAGACACAATTCAAGCCCCAGGCCTCGCACGTGATCATCTGATACTGGATCGAAATACACAATACTATGTATACTACGCCTGATATAGATCGCTTATTCCTATAAGCATGTTTATGGAGAATTGGGTAGACATGGTGCTTTGCTAGAAGCCAACCTTGTCTTGTAAATCGGTAAAACGTAGTACTAGGTACGTAGTGTTCGGATAGTCCGACAACCGTATTTACTGCCAACAGATCCGGGGATCTCATGGGTCGCTTCCCGATGATTCACCGATGATGTATGACTCGCACTTTTAATTAATCTGGGATTAATTAGATGAGAGAGAAAATTAATCTGGGATTAATTGCGGAGATATTTTATCTGGGATAAAATATCATTTAAAGAGAGATAACGATTAATTTGGAATTAATCGATTAATTAATATATTCGATATATTAAAACAAATTGGATTTCGACGCGGAATTAAAATTGGATTTTAATTCGGGGAATGAATTAATTTAGAATTAATTCGTTAGCGACGTGAATAGTGATTTCGCTAGGCATAATCATTTAATTACGTCGCAACGGAAAATTCGTTAATTTGGAATTAGCAAACCCGAGCCCGGGATTGTTTACGAGCGCATTCACATTTCGAATTCGAGTGCGGCACACAAGTCAAATCAAGAGTCAAATCGCTAGTCGCATCAAGCGTCAAATCATTTGTCACTTTGAGTGATGTGACAACTTGTCACATTGATTGATTGATTGATGTAAGTTGATAGAAGTTGTTGAAAAGCTTTTTGAAAGCTTGAAAGAAATATATCATTATTTTAATGGTATTTGACTTTTAATTTTTGGTATTTGATATACAAAAATTAAAACAACACTTTAATCTCTCTCTCTCACCTCTCTTCTTCCTCATTCACGCCCAAAAGGGGCTGCTGCCTTCTTCTTTTCTGGTCCAAAACCGAGAGTAGTAAGAGAAGAAAATGAGTGATTTTGTTGCAAAATCTTGGTGCTAGCACACTCCGGAGTCGTCCGTAGGTGATAGGGAAACCCACCCGTGTGCATGGAATGATTAAACAAGAAAGCTTGGAGCTTGATTCACCCATCCATGGCGGAAAATGAAGATAAAAAATCTGCCACTGCCGTGACTTGGAGGAGAAGGCAGAAAGTTTTTGTTGTCCACCGCATCGTCTCAACCGATCATTGTGAGTACTCCGCAACTCCGTGATGTATTCGCACTTATTTTCAATGATTGAAATGATCTTGGGATGCTTAGAATATTCCAACACGGGACACGTGTCAATATCACAGCTGATCTGCTAACGTGCGTCGTGCCACTTGTCATCATCCTATAGTTCCGACAATCACCATCGCCACATGTCGCCACGTGTCACCCCACGTGTCAGCCATGTCATCGATATGTCAGCAAGAAGACCAGTCAACTTTACCACGTCACCGCCACGTCATCATCAACCAATCAAAAACACCACGTGTCACAATCCTACGGTGCCGACAATCATCATCGACGCTAAAATACACCTGCCACATGTCGACATCTCAGTGAATCACGCTAATGTGCGCCAGGACACGTGTCGCAATCACATGCTGCTAACATTAATAATTCAGCTGCCGACGTAAGTGTGACATGTGTCACGATCTCGCGAAGCCAATCCGATAGGTGTCAATGATCTACTCGTGTCGCGACGCGTAGGGCCTATCGACGCCTATAAATTCAGCTCGAGATTTCAGTTTCAGATGTACCTTCCTTTCTGTAATTCTCTGAATAAATAAGGGGTTTGTATCTAGTTTTCTTTTAATTTCAGTTTTGTAATTAATTTTTATTTACTTTCTGTAATAGTAATTTACTTTCTTTACTTTTTCAGTTTTTACTATTTAGCTATGAGGAGGTAACTTCCCCCTGCTAGGGTGAAAGGTAAAATTTTATTACTGATATTTAGATTAATCTCCATTAATTATAATATATTCACTACATAATATTTGACTTAAAAGGATACCGCTATATTGGTCGGTTGGTAATCAATTATAAACTGGTTTTAATTTGACTAAGCAAGGATACTGCATGGTTGGTCGGTTGGTAATTTACCGCCTATATGGCTGGTTTATGGACAAATATTGATACCGCCTTTACGGCAGGTCGGACTTAATTTGACTTAATCAGGTTACCGCCTATATGGCTGGTTGGTAATGTTAACACCAGTTAATATATTATATTAAGGGAGATATCTAAAATAGTAGTGGTAAAAGTATATCCTTTAACCCTAACATTTTATTGTATTGTAATTTTACTTTTCAGTATTTACTTTACCGCATTTACTTTTCAGCATTTTACTTTATGTCTTTTATTTTTAAGTTTTTACTAGCCCTAGTTATGTGTCATAACTAAGTTAGTTATCTGGGGTTGTGATGAATTTTAATATCACCTGTTTTATAATGGGTTATTTTAAAGTTTGGGTAATTTAAAGGTTTACTTATTAAGTCTTAAGCTTAATGTGTCTTGTTAACTGGCCACTAATAAGATTGATCTGGTAAATCTAAAATAAACTTGACAAATGAATTTTAGGTTTCAGCCTTAGACTTAATAGCCTACGATCTTCATTGATGATAGATAACCCTTTAATAGATTTCTTTACCGGATAGACATATACCTGTCGGGCGAGGGTAACCACAATTGGAACTTAACCTTAATGAATCCATGTAATTTGGTTGACATAGACATATGGTTCAATTGGGTTATATTGGGTATTTGCATCTGACCATCGACAAAGGCTTTTGCATAATTTCGTGTTCCAGGTTAGTAAACCGATATATTACACAAACATGAAATAACCATTTCATCTTTTAAAAGATATTGGAAAGATTCACAACCTTGGATAGTTTCTTAATATTGAATTTTATTTAATTTAATTTTAAGTAATTTTATTTACTTGTTTTTAAGTTTAAAATCATCACCATTTCAAATCAATCAATCAACCTGTTAGATACTAGTAATCATTTGACCTCATAAAATTAATAGATTAGGTATTAAGTCCTCGTGGGATCGATACTTTCTATACTACTTGAACGATACATGCGCTTGCGTTATATGCGTGTGATTACGCCGGTCAAAGATCAAGCCTGGGACTTAATCGAAGAAATAGCTAACAACAATTCTTTGTTCCCAACAGAAAGGAGCATGATTCAATGAATTGCAGGAATATATGTAGTTGGAGCCAACTCAACAATGAATACTAAGTTGGATCAGATGTGCAGATACCTCGAAATACTCAGCGCACAAGTTGTAAACATTACCGGAACCACAAGTTCACCATATGGAGGAGCAGTAGAGCCAAACCAACATAAATAAACGGTGAATTACGTCAACAATTTCAACAGACAGGGGAACAATCCATATTCCAACACCTACAACCCAGGGTGGAGGAATCAACAAAATTTCACATGGAGCAACAATTCAGGGCAAATGAACAACCCACTACCCAAATTCCAACAGCAGAACAAAGGCCAGGAGCAGGCAAATGAATCAGGAATAACAGAAGTGCTGACCCACTTGAAAAAGATAGAAGCAAAAAATGACTCTCAAGCAGCTGGATATGATGCTATGTTTCAATCCCAAGCATCATTAATTCAAAGTCAATCCGCTTCTATTAAAGCACTGGAGAATCAAATTAGACAACTGGCCAATGCTCATAGTTACAGACCGCCAGGAAATCTTCCTAGAAACACATAACCAAATCCAAGGAACATGGGAAGGAGCAATGTCATGCCATCATGTTAAAAAGCGGTACTGAAATCAACAAAGATGTTGGAATCAAGGCAACTACTGAGGAAGTTCCAAAAGAAAGCAGCGAAGCAGTTCCACAGATGGAGGAAAAAGAAGCAAAGGAAAAAGATCAAGAAATGATCACTCCACCTCCACCTTTTCCACAGCGTCTCCAGAAAAACAAACTAGACAAGCAGTTTGCTCGATTATTAGAGGTGTTCAAGAAGTTACACATCAACATTCCATTCGCATAAGCGTTGGAAGAAATGCCCAGCTATGTCAAATTCATGAAAGATATTCTTTCACGAAAGCGAAGATTGAGAGATTACGAGACAGTAGCATTGATAGAATAATGCAGTGCAATCATTCAGAGGAAACTTACCCCGAAGTTGAAAGATCCTGGCAGTTTCACTGTTCCTTGCACCATAGGAGAACATGACTTCGGAAAGGCTTTGTGTGATTTAGGTGCGAGTGTTAATTTGATGCATTTTTCTATTTTCAGGAAATTACAGATTGGAGAAACAATGCCCACCTCAGTCTCTCTACAACTTGCTGATAGAACGCTCGTATTTTCGAGAGGTGTAGTTGAAGATGTGCTGGTCAAAGTTGACAAATTCATTTTCCCAGCAGATTTTATTGTCCTTGATATGGAGGAAGACGAAGACGTGTCGATCATCCTTGGGAAACCATTTTTTGCTACAGGTCGAACTATTATTGATGTACAAAAAGGAAAACTAACCATGAGGGTACAAGACCAAGAAGTAACATTCAATATTTTCAAAGCCATGAATTTCCCAAATGATGAGAATGAGGAGTGTTCAGACTTGATGTGATATATAGTACCATCCAGACTTGCGATGCAATGCAAAGTTCTACCGACAAACTTAAAGCTGTCAATTACTTGTGGAGCCTGAAGATAAAGCATACTGCGCACTGAAGAAGCCAATTCATGCACTACAAGTAACAGAAGAGAAACAGTTCTACCAGCTCAAAAAATTGGAGGAATTTCACATTCAGCCTTTTGAGAATGCCAAACTGTAAAAAGAAAAGGCCATGAAGAATCATGATGAGAAGTTAGTGCGCATACAATTGGAACCAGGGCATAAGGTATTGTTAAACAAATCAACGGTAAAACTCTTCCCATGGAAGCCAAAATCACAGTGGTCAGGTCCATTCCTAATCACCAAGGTTTTACCAGATAGATCTGTTGAGTTATATGATCCTGACTTCAACAAAACATTCAAGGTTAAAAACAAGCGTGTAAAGCACTACTGGGGAGAATCATTTAAGTGACAAAAAGAAAGTGTCACACTTTCAGATCCAGCCTAACCTTCAGGCAGTCACGTCTAGCTGACGACGTTAAACTTAGCGCTAACTGGGAGGCAACCCATGTAATTTGTGTATATATTGTGATTTGGTGTGATTTAATTTTGTGCGTTTAGTTTTTACAGGTTAAGACATTTCAGGATGGAAGAAGTTCTCGCAAATCTTCACAAGCAATTTCCTTCTCTCCCTAAAAAATCTTTGATAAAAGTTTACAAATCTCGTTTGGAACAGATAAGACTGCTGATGATCAAAGGCATTCCTACTGACATTCGTTGGATTATTGAAGCATGAGTCCAAATGGCAGGTGAGTCTTCTGACTCTTTTATTCACATCTGCCTGGTTTAGGAAGAAGCACATATGCTAAAAAGAGAATAGCTAAAAGAATCGGTGTTTGTTATAAATGTGCTCGTATGACATGTTATACTCGTTGTCATCCTTTAGGAATGGTGTCTAATAACCGTGAAGATAAGATTAAATTCATTAGGGATGACTTGAGTAAGGAGTCTTTGGATGACATAGCTAAGACTCTTGAGACGCATTCTAGTGGATATGTGCATCACGGAATTCATATGTTATATACACAATTCCGTAAAGAAAGACATCAGGTAAGTCTCAGGGATCTGACTCAAAAAGACCTTGTTTGCCAATTTATAAGAAAATTGGATGGGAAGCTTGTCCTTGACGCATAAACGTCATTCAAGCTGTTACTTTCTTGTAAATATTATATCTTTTTGTCTTTTCCTAATAATTATGATTTGTTTTGTTATTTTCTTTTATTTTCTCCGACAGGATCCAGACTTTTTGACCTTTCACGATTTACTATTTTGCTACTAATCGTCATTTGGAAGATACTAGTGCTATTGTTACTACCATTTTTTCAGGTTCTATAAATTCAACTCATCATTGCACTTTTGAAGGCATCCAGAGCTGAGAAAGAAATACATAAAAATGGAAGCCACTTCAAGAAGACAAGTTGTAAACATTTGTGTCTTTTGTGGTACTAGTGTTGGTACTAAGCCACAATACATAGCGGCAACACAAGAATTGGGTCGAGTCATTGCCGAAAGGAATATGCACCTAGTATATGGCAGTGGCAATCTTGGACTAATGGGTATCGTTTCAAAGGCCTTACAGGAGGGATGCAGTCAAGTCTTGGGAATCATCCCAAAACCTTTGGCGGAGGCGAATCTGATAGGACCATCAAACAGAGAGGTACTAATTGTGCCAGGTATGTCTGAACGACTGGTAGAAATGATTAACCGTGCTGATGTTTTTATTGCTTTGCCAGGTGGTTTGGGTACGTTGGAGGGGATTTTTACAGTGCTATCTTGGGCGAACTTGAACATACATCAGAAACGAATTGGATTGTTCAACGCATATGGATTTTATGATTTTCTTTGTGTATTTCTTGATGATGCCCAGAGAAATGGGTTCGTATCAAAACCTCTAAAAGAACTCATCTTCACTGCCAGAACTGCCCAGGATTTAATTGAACAAATTTTAGCCTATGAACCACAAATTGACCATATCCTTTCCAAGATAAAATGGTCCGATAATGACCGTGGTAAGAAGCGTCGAATAAATCTGGATCTTAACCTTTAAACTTTCCATTTAGAAGTAGAATTTCAACTAACCAGGTACTATCTTCTAAACTCTTCTTCTATTGTTTAAGATATTGGGGACAATGTCTCATTTAGGTTTGGGGGAGGAAAATAGTTAAATTGTATCTTGTTTTTATTGTTTTATTTTTAGTCAAAAAATTTTTAAAAAGCCAAAAAAAATTGAAAAATTTTACAAAAACCAAAAAAAATATTTTGTATTTTTGTGTTTTTATTTGATTAATCATGTGAAATTGGTGTGAGATAGCTGTGTAAGGAATTTTCATTCCTGAGACGTATCTCAACATATTTCGGAACAAGTTAATTTTTATTTATTTCCTTTTAAATTATTTAATTTGTGAATTCTCCAAAATACTGACTAAAATGAATCTTCATATGCTCAGTTGACAGGTATTATCAGCATACATGGTAACATACAGACATGAGCTGTAATTGAAAAGTTTGTAATATTCAGTGCTCTAGTTTAATTGGAGGAAGCATCTATAAAAAGCGATGAAGTAAAAAAAAAAAACTTATGAGATCCGAGTTATCAAGTCTGTAAGGGTGTTTTAACACATAGTGCCCTAAAACCAACTGGTTTGGGAGTCACTGGCCCAAAGCTCGCTACATGGATCAAAGATGTTGTAAAATATATATATATCTGAAGTCTTAGTAATTAAGTCTGTAGGGGTATCTTAACACCTAGTGCCCTAAAACCAACTGGTTTGGGAGTCACTGGCCCAAAGCTCACTGCATAGATGAAAGATATTATATATAAAAAAAAAAATCAGAAAAATATTCAATTGCTAAAAAAAAAAGTGAATTCTGATAAAACTTTAGGACAAAAATATTACTTTCTTCTCAACTGCACTTGTGACTATTGTGGGCAAAAATGAGTTGATTAATATTTTGTTGGCTATGTATATGAACAATGGTAAAACAAATAATCGGAGAATTCACTTATTCGGTAATTTAGAAAGAAATAAAATAACTATTAACTTGGATAAGAAGTTTCACCTGTTTAGTCACTAACTTCTTTGTTCTCTTTTCTCTTGTCTTTTTGCTTTTGTGTGCATTAGTTTTATTATCTTTTTACTTTTGTAAAATGTTTGTGGCTATCGTTGCTGTAAGCCCTCACGAGACTACAACTTGTCCACTAGGGACACCTAGGGGTTTAAAGGCTTGTTGCATACGCTAAATGCAACCGTGATCCCTACGAAAGTGGCTTAGTTTAATTTTAATTGTTTCTTATATTTTATTTTGTTGTTTTGCTCGAGGACTAGCAAAATGTTAGGTTTGAGGGTGTGATGAGCGGAAAATATATCAATATTTACCGCCCCTTTTACTTAATATTTTGTTTAGTTTCTCGGGTTTGATGAACGTTTTGATGTGTTTTAGTTTATTTTGCAGATAAAATAATATTGTGACTTAATGAAATCATTTAGGATGAAATGTGGGTCAAATAAGGGCAAACAATTGGACTTGACATATTAATTTTGGAGATTGGAAACTTGAAAAGGCGTTTTAACGAAGTGCAGTTTCGGAAATTCCAGTTTTGCGCAACTGTCGTATTTTTGGGCATAACGTTTTATTTCGATATCGGATTGAGCCGATTCAAGTTCCAGATTAAAGAAGACTCAAAGATCTACAAAATAATTTCGAATTCTGAAGATTTCATGACCAAAATTGATGAAACATCCAAAAGTGTGTTATGCGTAATTATTAAAGTCATTTTCAAAGAAAACAATTAATAAATAAATAAAAATAGTCAAACTCCCACCAAATATGATAGCAATTAATAATGGATTTGGTGGAGCAATTAGTTGAGCAATTAATAATGGATTTGGTGGAGCAATTAGTGGAGCAATTAATAATGGATTTGGTGGATGATTTGATCGAGGCAAAATTTTGACTATAAATACCAAGCCATTTCATTTGTAAATTCATATTTTCTTCTTTTAAATTCCTTAAGAATAACTAAGAAGATTGTATCTTTTTTGTTTATTTACGTCTTTCAGTAATTAATTTCCGTTTTCGCACTTTCTTTTCTTTACTTTTCAGTTTTTACTTTCCGCAATTTACTTTTACGTACAATACTTTCCTTTCTTTACTTTTTCAGTTTTTACTTTTCAAGCAATGAGGAGGTAACTCCCCATTGCTGGGATAAAAGGTAAAGCTTTTATTATTGCTATTTAGATTAATATCCCCTAATTATAATATAATAACTATTTAAAATCTGACTTAATGAGGATATCGCCATATTGGTCGGTTGGTAATTAATTATAAATTGGTTTTAACCTGACTAAGTATGGATACCGCCTGGTTGGTCGGTTGGTAATTAATTATTAATTTGACTTAATCAGGATACCGCTTATATGGTAGGTTGGTAATTATCATGCAAAGTTAATATATTATATTAAAGGAGATATCTAAAATAGTAGTAATTTTTCCTCATCATTTTCTTTATTGTACTTTTACTTTATTTACTTTCAGTATTTACTTTCCAGTAATTTACTTTCCAGTAATTTAATTTCCAGCATTTACTTTATGTCTTTTCTTTTATTTAAGTTTTTACTACCCGTAAATATGTGTCATAACTTTTAGACAATTATGACCCATAGCGTCACTATTTGTAAAAGACATTGTGGTTTTTGTACAAATTAACTATGTAGCAATGAAATTGCATTTTATCGTTTTGTAATTTGATTACTTAAATATATAAATGATAAAAGTCCTTATGATTAGTTCCGGATTATAAGATATGAGACAGTATCAATCCATAACGGTTTAATCATTAAATATCCCTAGTCGTAGTATTATCGAGATTGGACATCGATAATGCGGAATAGACTAGTATTGCATTTGTGCGTGTTATGGAAGCGTAACAACATAGTTCTCATATATTTAAGTATTGGATACTTATACAAGTGTGATAGGAGGCTGTGTTTACCGATGGTACGGAAATAACTTCGCTCTGGATAGATCCCGCGGAATCCCATTGGTAGTATGACTATGTGTCTATAGGAATCCGCATCAGGGTAGGTGTATTTGGTCTTAGCCTGAGACTTGCATCGCTAGTACTTGTGACAATCAATACGCTTTGGTTTTGGTCGTCCAGGACTTTAACAGGTTCTGTGTACGCCTCTTCTGGATTTATTGAGAATCGTAGTGTATTGGGTGTGATGTCAAGATGGAAGTATCACTTCAGTCATATGGAGATGATGATCACGCAGGGATACAGAACTGGTACTCTAATTGGTTGCAACCATCGGGATAATATGACATGGTCATGATTATCCGATTAAAGAGATACTAGTTGATTGTAATCAGATATATGCTTTGTACGAGGCATACACTATTCCAGCCCCAGGCCTTGCATGTGACATCCGATACTGGATCGCAATATGCAATACTACGTATACTACGCCTGAGAAAGATTATATATTCCATTAAGAATATTTCTGGAGAATTGGGTAGGCACGGTGCTTTACTAGAAGCCAGCCATGTCTTGTAAATCGGTAAAAACGTAGTACGAGGTACGTACATATTCGGATAGTCCGACGACCAGATTTACTGCCAACATATCCAGGGATCTCTTGGGTCGCTTCCCGAAGATTCACCGATGACTTATGATTTGAACATAATTAATCTGTGATTAATTACAGAGAGATTTTATCTAGGATAAAATACTATTTGAAGAGAAAGAACGATTAATTTGGAATTAATCGATAAAATAATATATTCGATATATTAAACGAAATTAGATTTCGACGCGGAATTAAAATTGGATTTTAATTCGGGCAAACGAATTAATTTAGAATTAATTCGCGAGCGACGAAAATAGTAATTTTGTTTGGAATAATTATTTAATTAAATTTGATTTAATTACGTCGCAACGGATAATTCGTTAATTCGGAATTAGCGAACCCGAGCCCGGGATGTGTTGCGGGCCCACTCGAATTTTGAATCAAGTGGGGCCCACAAGTCACATCACTTGTCACTTTAGTTGATGGGTTTTGGTGAAGTTAGTGAAGACTTGTTCAACACACTTCCTAAAGTTGTTGGCTTGATTGACTAATACCAAATGTTTGGTATATGATTATTTTGATTTTTGAAATCAGAAACTCAAGTCAACACACTCACTCCTCACTCTCTCATTCATAGTTTTTGTAGCAAAAACACTCTCCCTATTTTTCTTTCATCTTGGCCGAAACTAGGAAGAAGAAAAGAAGAAGTTTGTTGCAAAATTTCTAAAGTGCTAGCACACACAAGGAATCATTCAAGGTGATAGGGAAACCATCCCAAAAGCTTGGAATCAACTCAAAAGCTTGGAGCTTGGATCTCATTCCCAAAGTGGAGCTTCGCCGAAACTTGGAGCAAAAAGTTATATTGTTTGACGCATCCTAAATCCGATCAAAGTAAGTTTAATTCCGCTATTCTTCTTTGAGTATTTACATTATTTCATTGCTTATATTGATCTTGGAATGTCTTAGAGACCAGCAATAACTAAGCCAGTTATCTGGGGTTGTGATGAAATCCAATATCACCAATTTATAAGGGGTTAAATTACAGTTTGGGTAATATAAAAGTTTATTTATTGAGCCTTAATCTTAATGCTTTTTATTAATTGGCCATTAATAAAATTGAACTGGTAAACTTAAAATGAACTTGGAAAAGAGATTTTAGGTTAAAGACCTTAGACTCAATAGCCCACGATCTTCCTTGAGGATAGATAACCCTTTAATAGATTTCCTTACAGGATAGGAATATACCTATCGGGCGGGGGTAGCCATAATTAGAACTTAATCTTAATGAATTCAGATAACTTGGTTAACATAGGAATATGATTAATTGGGTTATACTGGGTATTTGTATTTGACCATCGGAAAAGGTTTTTACATAATTTCGTGTTCCAGGTTAATAAACCAATATATTACACAAACGTAAAATAACCACTTCATCTTTTAAAAAGATATTGGAAGGATTCACAACCCTGGATAGTTTTATAAATTTTAATTTTCTTTAATCTACTTTCAAGAAATTTTATTTACTTGTTTTAAGTTTTAAAGTCACCACTCAATCAAACAATCAATCCATTAGATACTTGTAAACATTTAACTTCATAAATTGATAACAAAAGGTTTTAAGTCCTCGTGGGATCGATACTTCTTATACTACTTGAACGATACGTGCGCTTGCGTTATACGCGTGTGATTACGCCGGTCAATTTTCTCTATAAATAAGAGATGTTCATCACCTCATTTCCTCAGCAAAATTTCCACAGGTCTCTCGGAGACTTTGTGAGATAAACTCTTGTGTGTATTTTTTTCCTTTTGTAATTTATTTTTCTTTTATTAATAAAATTATGAGTGTTTTTATTTATATCTTGTTCTGCTAATTTTTATCATGCTGGGGAAAATGGTGAAACTCTTAGTATGAAAATATATGTAATTTTTATTTATATTATATTTTATAAATTGTGATAATTTTCCAAATAAAATTCATACTATTTCTAGTTTATTTAGGACTTGACTAGCTGTAGACAGTCTTCGATTGATATAGATAATACTTGAATTCCATAAATGAGAGAGAGTGGGCTATTAAAGATCTGGATTAATTATAGACAATACAGTACTACCTATATGGCCGATTTGATATATTTGACATAATTGAGTACCTTGGCAGGACTTGTTATAGACAAATATTATCACTGCCTTTATGGCTGGATTTATATGTTTTGGCATATTTAATACCTTGGCAGACTAATTATCGTTTGGGTGAACTAGAATTGTTCATGAGACATTTCATAGTGGGATTCTAAATTGGTTTGTGTTTTGATTCAAAAAAATGCATATAAGTATTTAGAATATATGTATGATAGTTGTATAACATGTGTTGATGGTGGTTATGATGCTAAAATTGGATTTTAGGTGTATTTAAAGTATTATGAGAAAATTGGAAGTGTTTAGTATTGGATTGAAGTAGAAAAATGCTCACTGCCTAGGGCAGCGTCGCGACTCTGACTCCTCCGTATCGTGACACCGAGCATCATACTTAGGAGCGTCGTAACGCAAACCCTTCCGATCGCGACACTGAGATGTTCAGATCTCATAGTTTCTCTCACACTTTGGAGCATCTCGACGCCCAGGCTCCCGCATCGCAACACAGTGAGCTGATACATACTGAAAATTTATTTTCTCAATTTCAGAGTTTTCGGACTCCGTTTTGGTCCCCGTTTTATCTCATGGACTCGAAACGGAATTTAGTTTTACATAAAATATTTTAAAATAAACCCATGTTAGATATCCACGTGTTAGACCCACTTTCGCTGCACGGGGCACCGAGAGGAACTGATTGATGAAGAAAACTTTGAGGTACAAAGGTTGGATTAGTTTGATGCATTTGTTATAATTAGGTTGTTAGTTTATGGTTGGAACTTTTGAATTGCATGATGTATTGTGAAGCACAGTATGTATGTATGATGTATTTTGATTATTATATTATTTGTTTTGTAAAACAATCGGGTCAGATAAAGTTTGAGCTTGAGCTCGAGCCTGTTGGCCCGAAAATAATTCGGGCCGGACTTTCCCAGGCTCGGGCCCAAAAGCCAATTTTCAGGCTCGACCAAACTTATCAAAGCCCCGGCCCTGCCTGACTCTGCCCATTGCCACTCATTCTTCGGGGCTTCCCCCACTTCTTTCGTATGCAAAATATTGAAAAGTGAGAATTACAAAATAAAATTGAACAAAAGTCTTTTTTTAAAGGTATGGTCAATTATATAAATTATTTGACATTATTATCCTTTATCCAAAACCATTATCTCATTGAACATAATAAAATGTGAATATTTTTTTTTATGATTTCTATGCATGTATAAATATTCTACGATCTTATTATACATCTATTAATATTATTTGTACGCATTTTTTTTCCACAAAACGCACTTAAAATCTATTGTTGATGGTGGGTTTCACCCCCCAAGAAGTCAGAATCTCGAGTAAGGGTATAGAAGAGACTACCATTTCCAATTCTCAGGGGGCTAGGCCCAAGAACCTGAGGCATTCGGCCCACCGAAGAGGTTAGTAATAGATTGCACTCGATGTCCGACCCGAGGTGGTACCTAGAGAAGGTCATGACCCGAGTCGAAAAGATGTTCGGAAGAGAAAAGCATAGTGAAGGCTTGAGATCCGACCCGACCTGGTATCACAGTAGGCAGATCGACAGTTATTTTAGTCGCCCGACCCTACCGTTCGGGTTTGGGTGTGATTAGTATGATCAAGTCAAGATGACGTAAGCCCTACATGAGAATTTGCACCTTCCAAAGAGGTCTGACATAACCAGAGCAAGTCACCGACTTATCTTCTAGCACACGCTATCACATGAGAAATGATATATTACAGGCTGGAGGTAGCGTGTGGCAGATGGTATAATAACTTGATTTTAAAAGATGTCAAGTGACAGAGCTACTTTCGGCAGAGCAGTTGAGGAAGAGAGTCATCGTATTAATGGTAGATTCACATGGCTGACGTCATGAGGTTGGTGTAACAGTAGAATTTTCCCTAGCATATAAAGGGATTGAGATTTCATTATAAAGGGTTGGCTGGATTCATTCACTCTTAACTTATAAAAAGAGAGAAAGAAAAATCACAATTATAAGAGTGAGTTTGTAAGAGGTCGGTCAGCCGAGCTAGATAGATATGCATGTCGGTCATACCCGACTACATTATAAAATCATCTTTTTCCCTTGTGCCCGTGGACGTAGGTTGGATCAATTCCACCAAACCGCGTTAAACCCTCTGTCTATTCTGTGTGTTTTCCCATATTTTTGCTAAGTTTGTCTTTAGACCCCAAACCAAACAAATTCACAGTTGAGGGAGGATTGTTCGAGGAGTGAGTTTACCGATTTACCCCTGGAATGAAAATCAGTCGTCAACAGTTGGCGATGTCTGTGGGAAACGATACTAAAAGCAGCAAACACATTGAGACGATGGCAGGAGATGGGAACCATAGAGCTTCAGAGGCTTCGACAACGGAATGAATGGAGAAGATGGAAGAAACCATACAGAAGGAAAGGGAAGAAGTCCGGAAGGAGAGAGAATCAACCCAAGCCTTCATGAAAGCTATGTTGGAGAAGTTGGAAGAGAAAATCGTTGAAAGAGGAAGAGCGGGCCCTGGTCAAAGAAAATAAGGGATAACAAGGGGAAAGAGAGTCGCCGGAGCCATACCGGCAGGGGATTTATGGGAAGAGGAAGGCAGACAAACTCCAGAGTCCTACAGCAACAACCCGTATTTCACGGAGAGCGGCATATAAGTGTATGAAACTCCCGGTTACGAAAGGTATTGTGCTCAGGGTGGAAGGCACGGAAAAACCCGAGGTCGAGGCATGGCAGCTCTTAGAACCAGATGAAGAGCTAGTTCCGGAAGGAGATGAGGAAGTGAGAGGAAAATATGAAAGACGAACCAAGGGATGACCAAGACATGGGGACATCATCCCATTTCACGAAGGAAATTTTGGCGATGGGATTTCCGAGGAGATTCACTATGTCCTTCATGGATATTTACAAAAGGCAGCACAGACCCCAAGCCTCACATTGAGAAGTTTGTTTTGTTGATGGAAATTTAGGGAATGTCCGGAGAGGCTATCTACAGGGTGTTCCCTTTAACTCTGGGCGGGTCAACCAGTCTTTGGTTCAGGAACTTGACCCCGAGAAGTATCAGTAGCTTCAAGCAATTGAGGAAATCTTTTGTACGACACTTCAAATGAGCATGTGTGCCTAGGAAGATGATACATTCGTTAAGGATGATGAAGCAGAGGGATGTAGAGCTCCTCAAAAGCTTTGTCGATAGGTATCATGGTCTGGTCTCAGGGTCCGGAGATTATGGTCTCATCTGAGGATCCAAGAAATACAAGAATATGTCGCGGCTTTGGAGCAGACAAGAAAGTTTGTGCTAAAGGAGGAAGAGGAGAAGATTGCCTGAGGATGTGAGACCCAAATGACCAAAGTACTCAGGCCAGATGGTCAGCAGGATTTGGGCAGAGATGTGGGGAGACCAGTCCCGAGGCCAAAGGAGCTCAGGCCGATGCCTCAGAATAATCAAGTTCAAAACATGAGGCTGCCTGTCCAAGTCAACCATGTCACCGGGGGGATAATGTACACCCCCTGAACAGATCCATGGCGCAGATAATTCGAGAAATCCAGTGTAGAGGTTTTTTGTCTGAGCCCGACCTAATGAGGTTCCCGATTGAGAAGGAAAACCACATGGCTTATTATTTGCATCATAATGTAAAGGGACATGCCACGAACGAATGTAGAGACCTGCGGGAGCAGGTGGAAAATTTGAAAAAACGGCTATATGAGTGAATACATAGACCGAGTAACTACGAAGGCTGACCAGCGCTGATAGGGAATGCCGTCGGATCGGGCACTTGGAATGCTGAGGTACTGAGGGGATATTTTCAATAGAGCCTCTTTTAAAATGACCCACAAAGAGTTGTAAGATTGGCAATAGATCCCAAGAGTATGTGTGATAAAATTGTTTATACATGCTTGTTTATTATGTGTGTTTAATGGCTCGGGGCTGCATTCGTTCCGCCGAGGCCACTTTAAATTATTGGCTCGGGACTGCATTCATTCCACCGAGGCCACTTTAAATTATTGGCTCGAGACTGCATTCGTTCCCCCCATGCCACTTTAAACTATTGGCTCGGGGCTGCATTCCTTCAGCCCAAGCCACGTTAAACTATTGGCTCGGGGCTACATTCATTCCGTCGATGCCACTTTAAATTATTGACTCGTGTCTGCATTCGTTCCGTCGAGGCCACTTTAAATTATTGGCTCAGGACTGCATTCGTTCCGCCGATGCCACTTTAAATTATTGGCTCATGACAACATTTGTTTCGCCGATGCCACTTTAAATTAATGGCTCGGGGCTGCATTCGTTCCGCTGAGGCCACCTTAAATTATTGGCTCAGGGCTGCATTCGTTCCGCCGAGACCACCACTTTAAATTATTGGCTCGGGACTGCATTCGTTCCACCGAGGCCACTTTAAATTTTTGGCTCGGGGCTGCATTCGGTCTGCTGAGGCCATCTTAAATCATTGGCTCGAGGCTGCATTCGTTCCACTGAGGCCATCTTAAATCGTTGGCTCGGGGCTACATTCGTTCCGTCGAGGCCACTTTATGTTTACTGGCTCGGGGTATGGTTGTGTCCCACCGAGGTCTTGTTTTATTTATTGGCATGAGGTCGGAGTTTCTCCCCTATGGTCATGTGTTGATGTCACGATGAGGGAACATTCTCTTGTGGTCAAGTATTTATTATGACGGTCGGGTTGTATCCTACTGAGGCCTTGTATTGGTATGGGGTCAGAGTTTCTCCCCCATGACCATGTGTTGATGGCACGATGAGGGAACATTCCCTTGTGGCCAAGTATTTGTTGTAGCTCGGGGTCGGGTTGTGTACCACTGAGGCCTTGTTTTGGCATGGGGGTCGGAATTTCTCCCTCATGGCCATGTATTTGTACAATGAGGGTTCATTCCCTGCTGCCAAGTGACTTGTGATTGTTCGGGGTCGGAGTTTCTCCCCCGTGGCCTTGTTATACTAATAATAGCCCGAGGAAGTGAATTTTCCTTCGTGGCCTGTTTTCTATTTTTGATCCTTGCAGATCATATCCCTCTGGGATTGCAACATGTCAAGAGCATGCATCAGCCCGAGGTGGCACAACATAAGCTTCTTCAAGTGTGGAAGCCAGAGGATGGACCGACCAGAATTAGTTCGGATCAACCTCTTCAGTCATAGAAGGCCTAGCGGAAGAGATGACCAAGTCATGGATCAGGAGCAAAGATGCTAGATCAGGGCTATAGACCCGATGTGGTTTCTTCCACAATGATCAATAAGGCTTGCTCTTGTGATACCCGTTATGAGTTGGAGCAGTGTGGGGTGTCCATGAAAGTTTCAGCCCGAGGACGGCAGATCAGTCTACGACTTCATACACCACCATCTTTTTTTTATAGTTCCCGGCACCAACTCGCTTACTCGTTGATACCGAGAACTATGAGACAGATGTTGATGGTGGTTTTCACCCCAAGAAGTCAGAATCTCGAGTAAGGGTATAGAAGGGACTTCCATTTCGAAGTTTCAGGGGCCCGGGACCAAGAAGCTGAAGCATCCGGCCCATCGAGGAGGTCAAAAATAGATTGCACTCGATGTCCGACCCGAGGTGGTACATAAAGAAGGTCATGACCCGAGTCGGAAAAATATTCAGAAGAGCAAAACAGAGTGGAGGCTTCAGATCTGATCCGACCTGGTAGCACTGCAGGGCAGGCTGACAGTTGTTTCAGTCGCCCAACCCTGTCGTTCGGGTCAGGGTCTTATTGGTATGATCAAGTCAAGATGTCGTAAGCCCTACATGAGAATTTACACCTTCCAAAGAGGTCTGACATAACTGAAGCAGGTCACCGGCTTATCTTCTAGCACACATTATCACATGAGAAATGATAAATTACAGGCTGGAGGAGCGTGTGGCAGATGTTATAATAGCTTGATTTAAAGAGATGTCAGGTGGTAGAGCTACTTTCGGCAGATCAGTTGGGGTAAAGAGCCATCGTATTAATGGTAGATGCACGTGGTTGACGTCATGAGGTTGGTGTAATAGTATAATTTGCCCTAGTATATAAAGGGATTGAGATTTCATTGTAAATGATTAGCTGAATTCATTCACGCTTAATTTGTAAAAAGAGAGAGAAAAAAATCTCAAGTGTAAGAGTGCGTTTGTAAGGGGTCGGTCAGCCGAGTTCGAGAGATAGGCATGTCGGTCATACCCGACCACGTTATAAAAACTTTTTTTTCCCTTGTGCCAGTGGACGTAGGTTAGATCCATTCCGCCGAACCACGTTAAACCATTTGTCTATTCTGTCTATTTTCCCATCTTTTTGCTAAGTTTGTCATTAGTCCCTAAACCAAACAAATTCACAGTTGAGAAAGGATTGTTCGAGGAATGAGTTTTACCGATTTATCCCTAAAATAAAAATCAGCCGTCAACATCTATATTGAAAAAGTGAATATTACATCTAATCAATAAATACACTTGTGACTTGGGTGCTGAGGAGGCTGAAAAAGACTCAACCCACTACCAAATCTTTAATAACCAAATTACAAACATTGACATTTGACAGGGATAATGTCCAGTAAGATATAAATCACAAACTCTACCAAAACCAATTTTGACTCAGAGTCTGCAACTGAATTTGCTTTCCTGAAGATGTGCCTCACACTAACATTCCACTCTTTACCAAATAGAATAAGTCAGTACAAGTTTTGACAATGCTGTAATTTATATATATATATATATATGATCATATCATACACCAGAGTTTTACTAATACATGATCCAAAATTGATCCAATCAATAATATCAGATTTAATTCACTAAAGTAAACAAGAGAGCTTCAATTATTAAGTGAAGCAAATCAAATCAGGGCATTATCAACTAGTAGAAACGAAAGTGGTGGACTTTTTATCTAATAATTAAGTGTTTGTCTATAATAATGTTACTTAAAAAACATTCAAGTAAGAATTTTTCTACATAAAACAAACTCACACACAGAAATCTTGACCTCAATGACAATTAGTGAATCAGAAGAATCCGCAAAAATTGTGCAAGCTACATTCCATTCAAAGACATGAATTCGGTGTTTAATTAAATTTTATACTTAATTTTTTTTTATTATTTTTTTTTTATATAAATGGTGATTGATAATTATTAGATTATAATTTAAATATAATTAAATTTTAATAATGTATGATTATTAAAGGGTCATGCTAACGAGTGTCATAAGGACACTCATTAAGAATTCATTTTTGGAAAATTTTCACATCACTTTTATGAAAAATATAAAAAAATATGAAAACATTAATTATTTTTTCTTTTTTCCTATTAAAATATTACTAAAATAGATTTTTAATGAATGCATGTTGAAATACTCATTAATATTTTTATTATTAAAATATGTGTGAAAAAATATATAAAAAAATTTAACATAATCTATCTCAATACAAGACTCGTTTTTTCTCCCAATTTACTGTACATGAGAGTGACAAACGGAGAGGACGATACTGGCTCCAAATTTCAAAGCTTTTAAAGTTCTTGAAAATTGTGTCTGTTTAGAGCAGGAGAGAGAAATGTTCGATAGTAACATTACGTAAATGTCAAATCCTGCATCTCCTCAACCAGGTTCCCTCCAAAATAATACAAAGACACTTGTTTTTGATATTATTATGAGATTCATATTTCAAATAATTATATATTTTATTCTCTAAAATATATATTTACTTAAAATAAAAATATCATTAAAAAATCAATAAATAAAAAATCCCAAAGTGTACAACATAATAAAAGAGTGCAAGTTGCACTCTCCTCTTCTGAGGAGGAACCTGTCTTCTATTTAGATAATAAAAAATAATACACTCACATATATTTTTATTTTAAATTTTACAAATTCTCTCACTGTAATTACAGTAAATCACTGTAGCTACAGTGAGAGAGTTTGTAGTGAAAGAGTTTGTAAAATTTTAAGAAAAAATGTGTGTGAATGTATCAATATTCTTTAGATAATTGTGTCCATTTATTAACTATTAATATTCTTGTTTTTTTCAACCGACATTGCCCTTATTTCCAGTTTCTTTTGTTTATACTTTCACTGTCAGATCAAATTTTTTTAATTTAAATACATATAACTTTAAGATTAATCTCTCTCTCACTGCTCAAGATATTAAAAAGTTAAAAACCATAGCAAACAATAATATATTTGTTGGCAAAACACCCAAAATTAGTACATAAATATTTAATAATAATCAAAACTGGCTCATAACCAATGAATATTACAACAGTGGCTGAAATAATCAGAAAACGGAAAAATAACAAAAACTATAAAAATTGAAAATGCCAAAGTTTGTCATAGACAATGTCCTTAAAACATATTCGTCTCCAACCAATAGGTGCTTAGGATATGCAATGTAACTATTTTCCAGATATAACGGGGTTGAATAATCACAAAGTATAATCGAATTATTCAAGCGAACTCGAGCTGGGCAGAACATGAACAAAGTTAAAATGAAACCAATATTCTTGGTAGTAAAGAAATTCTCCTCTCAGTGGCACAAAATTTTCCTCTTGGGAGGGGGGTAAAATTTTGCTGCAGAAAATAGGCTTTTCTTTATAAAAAAAATGCGAGACTCTCCAAATTTCACAAAGGGGTGTTATTATGATTTAATTGAAATCAATTCAATTAAATTGAGTAATTAAACAGCCCATTAGCAGCTCTCTTTTATTTCCTTGTAAATGTCAGCAGCTCAAACCACGGTAACTCTCTGAATTTTGGAAAAAGAAAAATTGCTCAACTGAAAAAAAAAAAAAAAAAAAAAAAAAGAAGATGGAAATTAGCAAAAACATGACTAAGACGGGTCAGTTCGAATTGAGTCACTATTTCTGTACGCGTGACGTGTGGGTTCACACGAGTTGAATAAATTCATGTTGAGATTTTCATCCCATGTGTGGGCACGCGTAGAGAAAGTCTCTCTCCTAATACTTATTCTTCAACTATACTTGAGTGATTATATATAAACCATTTAGCCTTATTTTTCTATTAGATGTTGGATTGACTAATTTCTCTTTATTTTTCATCTCAATGGACGCCTTTTGAAAGACAATTTTTCATTTACTCGAGCATCATTTTGAACATATAAATATATAATTTCGAAGTACTCACAGAGGATAATCCAAATCACTCACGACCTCTTACTTTCACTAAGCGGATCCTACTAAAAATCATTCCTTAAAATAACAAGTCATGTTATTTTCCAACAATCCTCCACGTGAATGAAAATTGATAGGGGTGTTCACGGGTTGGGTTGGGTTGAGTTTTTTTATTTTCTTAATCCCGATCGGGTTGGGAAAAAAATACGGGCCAGGTCAAGTCCGAATAATATGTAATATATATTGTTAATGATACAATCTTGATGATGTAAGAGTGTAGCTCAAATGGAAAATTATTGGGTCTATCAAATTAGTGATGGATTCGAATCTCAAGTCGTAACTGCTCAAATTAGGAAATATATATATTTTCTCATCAATTTCATTGCTTTTTTCTGTTTTAATTTGATAGTCTTGATAGAATTTGTAGTTAAATCAAAATATAAATTTTGAGAGAAATCAAAGAGGGAAATGTTAACCAAATTATGAAATATGTGCGTAACTGTGTTTGTACTTTGTAGGTTTCAAACCTGAAATTCTCTCAAATTCTATTAGTTCGACTTACAAATTCAGTCAATAATAGTTCCAAAGCAAACACAAGACTACAAATTCGGCGAATAATAGTTCCAAAGCAAACACATGCTTGAAATTCTCTCAAAGTATATCAGTTTCAACAATAAGAACTACCCAGCAGCAAGACAAATTACATAATTAGTAGTCAACCCAAAAGATTACTTCCAAGTTTCCAATAAACAGATATCAAAATTACTTCTAAATTTCCAAGAAAGTTGTCAAACCTGTAATATCAAATAATATTACTCATCAATTATATGAAATTATAAACAACAAATTTGAATCAAATGAGTTGAATTTCACATATCTTACCGCATTTCTTATTTTCTCAATTACTTCATTATTTTTTTGCAAGTCATCTTTTACAATAAGGTTAACAATATGTGCACAATACCTCATGTGAAGAAATTTATGACCTAAAATGGTGGGAGGTCATGTTAGACAATTATGACACAAGGCGTCACTATTTGTAAAAGACATTGTTGTTTTTGTACAAATTAACTATGTAGCAATGAAAATTGCATTTTATCATTTTGTAATTTGATTACTTAAATATATAAATGATAAAAGTCCTTATGATTCGTTCCGGATTATAAGATATGAGACAGTATCAATTCATAACGGTTTAATCATTAAATATCCATAGTCGTAGTATTATCGAGACTGGACATCGATAATGCGGAAAAGACAAGTATTGCACTTGTGCGTGTTATAGAAGCGTAACAACATAGTTCTCATAAATTTAAGTATTAGATACTTATGCAAGTGTGATAGGAGGTTGTGTTTACCGATGATACGGAAACAGCTTCGCTCTGGATAGACCTCGCGAAATCCCATTGGTAGTATGCATATGTGTCTATGAGAATCCGCATCAGGGTAGGTGTATTTGGTCTTAACCTGAGACTTGCATCGCTAGTACTTGCGACAATCAATACGCTTTGGTTTTGGTCGTCCAGGACTTTAACAGGTTCTGTGTACGCCTCTTCTGGGTTTATTGAGAATCGTAGTGTATTGGGTGTGATGTCAAGATGAAAGTATCACTTCATTCATATGGAGATGTTGATCACGCATGGATACAAAACTGGTACTCTAATTGGTTGCAACCATCGGGATAATATGACATGGTCATGATTATCTGATTAAAGAGACAAGTTGCTTGTAATCCGATATATGCTTCATACGGGGCAGACACTATTCTAGCCACAGGCCTTACATGTGACATCTGATACTAGATCGTAGTACGCAATACTACGTATATTACGCCTGATATATATTATATATTCCATTAAGAATATTTGTAGAGAATTGGGTAGGCACGGTGTTTTGCTATAAGCCAACCATGTCTCGTAAATCGGTAAAAACTTAGTATGAGGTACGTACGTGTTCGGATATTCCGACGACCGGATTTACTGCCAACATATCCAGGGATCTCATGGGTCGCTTCCCGAAGATTCACCGATGACGTATGATTCGAGCATAATTAATCTGGGATTAATTACGGAGAGATTTTATCTGGGATAAAATACTATTTGAAGATATAGAACGATTAATTTGGAATTAATCGATAAAATAATATATTCTATATATTAAACGAAATTAGATTTCGACGTGGAATTAAAATTGGATTTTAATTTGGGCTAACGAATTGATTTAGAATTAATTCACGAGTGACGTGAATAGTAATTTTGCTATGCATAATTTTTTAATTAAATTTGATTTAATTACGTCGCAACGGAAACTTCGTTAATTCGAAATTAACGAACCCGAGCTCGGAATGTGTTTGCGGGCCCACTCGCATTTTGAATTCAAGTGCGGTCCACAAGTCACATCGCAAGTCACATCGCTTGTCACTTTAGTGATGGAAGTCATGTCACCTTTTTGTAATTGACAACCAGTAATTATTCATGATGGTGGTAGATGGAGGCATTGAATGCCATTTTCCCTCCAATTTTGCTTTATGCTTTTTGGAAAAGCATATACCAAAATTGGTAAGAGTTTTTGGTTAATGTTTTTGGAAAACAAAACAAACAATTGAAAACAACTCTCTCTCTCTCCCAAACACAAAAAAAACCATGAGCTTCACAAGGTGAAAAGGAAATTTTGTAGCAATTTTTCCTAAGCTAGCACTTGAAGGAATTCATACAAAGGTGATAGGGAAACTCCTCAATTGAGCTTGGAATCAAGATCAAAGCTTGGAGCTTGGATTCAACTTTCAAAAGTGGAAGCTTGGAGACTTCTCAAAGGAAAATTTTTTGATATCAACACTTCCAAAATCCGTTCTTTGTAAGTATGATTCCACCATACTTCTTTATGTATTCACTTTATTTCATTGCTTGAATGATCTTGGGACAACTTAGAAACCCAACAATGGTATCATGGAGCCTAATTTGAGCATGAAAATGATTAGGGTTAATATACTAAAATTTCGGTAATTTTGATTTGAACATGATCTAACCAAATTGTTTGTTTGAGCATGCTGTATATGGATGACTTGGAGTTATATATGATCAATTTGACGAAAATTGAATTGGATTAATTTTCCCCAATTTCTTTGGTTTGGCCGAATGTAACTATTGCCCTAAAGTCATGGTATTTTTTGTTTTAAGACCATTGGATGTTTTAAAGACTTGAGAAATGATGATTTAAGATTCAATCGGATTGAAATCGGAATCGAAAAAAAAAACCCCACAATGCCATGACCTTGAGAAGCATGAAATGAGATGATTTTTTGTTTCAATAATGTTGGACATGTGTTGAACAAATTAAAGCATGATTAATTGATTAGATTAGTATTTTGGAAATGTTAATTTAAATGGTTAATCATGGCTAAGCACTTTAATTAATTAAATCATGATATTTGGAATATTAAAATTTAATTGGTTGGGCTTAATTTAGAATTGGGTTTTAAATGTTGTATTTGTGCCTAATGGGCTTGGTTGGGCCAAGTTAGTTTAGGTCAATTGGATTGGATCCAAATTGGGCATAAACCATTCCATTAAGTCCAAATATAACTAATGGGCCTTTTAATGTTTAATTGGGCCTAATGGGCCTAAATTGGTTTCTTGGCAAATAGGGTGATTCCTTAATTGGGCTTTAATATTTGGGTTTGACCCATATTGACCAAAGTCCATGCCTTAAGAAATTAATTGAAAGCCCATTGGACTTTAATTAAACGATATTGGATGTTAATTGGGCTTTTAGATTAGATTTGGAATCTAAGTCGTAAAGGCGCATTAAAAAGTGTAGTTATTTAATTTGGAATTAAATATGGAATTAGTATTGAATACAAATTAAATTAGATTTAAATTGTAGTTCGATATAATTCAAGAATTTGTACTTTGAGTACTTATTCTTAAACGAGTTGGACTCGCGCAAATCAAATCGTTGTTTGAATATTGGATGATCACTTTATTCAAAGATTAATTAATTGGATTAGATTGATTGAATTACATGTTTAGTGTGAATACATGGATGTGTTGAATGAATAATGTATATCGGATGGATATTAGAAGGGAAATGGGCAATTTTGGAAATTGTTGTAAATTTAGAATTTATTAAATTGGACCTGCGTGTCCAACCTTATCTCTCTTGATTCTTTGTATTTCTTTTCTCACCTAATTCCCCTCAATGTTAATGATGTTTCTTTAATTGTATTATGTAATTGAGTAGAAGTAAGACTAGTGCGAGCCGGGGAGAGGAAATGGAGTGATTTGTTCTAGGAACAATCTGTGAGATATCCATCCGCATATCGTTATTAATTTATTTTCTGCGCCTTATTATGCTTTTAGAATGCATGTTAAGGGTGTATGATGAGACCTAACAAATATAATAAATTGGTTACCAATTTACGCGAAAAGCCCTCAATAAATATTAAGCGTTTTCCTTCCATTGAGTGATTCTTACTCAAGATCCAAGATTGGCACTGGTTTGTTGGCCAAATTCAAGACCTTTGTCCATCGCGGATGTGTTTGAATCATGAAGCCTTTGTTCCATATCGTATGTCTTGTCCAAGTTGTGATTTGTTGGCCAAAGTCAAGATCACTACTTGTCCATCGACATCGATTACGAAGCTTTCCAAAGTCAATGGGTTCCGCTTAACTAGAATCATTAAGCTTGTTGTGCCAAAGCCAAGGCTTAGTTGATTCAGAGGAAAAAGGTTCGGAAAATATATTGGATATATGGCATATATATGTACATATGTTTCGGACTTGGAGGTCCACCTACTTGATCTAGGAATTGGATGAGATCCAATTGATCTTAGAGATCTACCTAGTTAAATATCATACAGCTTGTTGGCCAAAGTCAAGGTTGTGTGTTATTTAACGGGATCCTAGCCCACTAGGAAACTAGGTTCCCGAGTACCAACAGAGGGTTAGAGGCTCGCCGAAAAATAGTGGGAGGCTAGTATTGAATTTGTAATTTCATTCAAATACTTAGCTTTACGCGCTTTCAAATTATTTCGTCAATTATTTTATTAGTTGGACTAATATATTATTATTTTTCTTGTAACAGTTAGACTGTACCCATACATCGTTAATCGAATAGTTGGACTATTGCGGTTAAGATGACAGGAAAGTTAAGCATTAGGGATATTATCATGGGCGACAACGTCTTTAATGGCACAAACTTTCAAGACTGAGATATGAATCTCAGAATTGTTCTGGGATCCGAGAAGTTACTCTACACTATAGAGCGACCTCTTGGGCCTAAGCCCCGACCTGATCAGTTGCTTGAGCTAGAGCTTTGGAAGACTCACAGCGATGACAATACGACTACTCAATCGGTAATGTTTGCTGCTATGACTCCGCATTTCCTTCATCAAAACAAGGGATTGGATCCCTATGAGACGATGGCGAAGTTGCACGATCTTCACCGATCTAATCTTAGATCGCAAAGATATGAGTTGCAGAAGAAGCTCTTCCGCGCTCGCATGTCAGAGGGTACGTCTGTTGAGCACCATGTGTCACAGATGATTGCTGACATTGAGCAGCTCGACAGATGGGCATCGTCTTCGAGGCTGAGACTTCAGTAGATTTGATCCTACAGTCTCTCCCTGGCACTTGGAGTGGGTTCATCATGAACTACAACATGTTGAACCAAGACCAAAGTCTTGGAGAGTTGATGTCCACTCTGCGTGAAGCAGAAAAAGAGCTCCTTAAGGGCAAGAAGCGCAAGGCGCACTTCGCTTCAACATCTCAGACTCCGAGGGCTTGGCCCAAGGCGACTGGAGGTGTAAAGAAGAAGAAGAAGAAAGGCAAGGTCAAATCGTCAAAACCTTCTGGGAAGGGTAAGGATAAATCCCAAGATGTATGTCTCTAGTGCGGCAAGCAAGGTCACTGGAAGTATGACTGCCGTGAGTACAAGGCACACATGAAGGAAATCAAAGTGGGCACGGCACCAGCTTCATGTATGTTTGTTATAGAAATAAACATGTCTACTACTAGTTTTAAAAATTGGATTTTTGATTCTGGTTGTGGACTCATATATGTACTGATGTTCAGGATCTGTAGATTAGCAGGAGACTGGCCTCAGGAGAGATTGACCTCCGCGTTTGAAATGGGACACGAGTCGTTGTTTTGGCCGTTGGCACTTTTGTTTTGGAACTGCCCTCGGGGCATGTACTTAAACTATCAGACTGTTATTATGTACCTAGTTTGACTAGGAATATTATTTTTGTATCTATGTTAGCCCAATGCGGGTACACTTTTGTATTTAGAAACACTGGGTTTTTATGTATAAAAATGATATGGAAATTTGCACTGCTGATGTAAATAATGGTCTATATATTTTGAATATGAATCAATCTCAAACATATGTAACAAACAAAAGGCTTAAACTAAGTAACAAAGATGAAACTTATATGTGTCATTGTCGTCTGGGACACATTAACAAGACTCGCATATCCACACTTTCGAAGAGTGGGTACTTGGATGGATTTGATCCAAATTCATATGACGTCTGTGAATCTTGTTTATTAGGTAAGATGCCTAAATCACATTTTAGCGGTAAATGTGTACGTGCCACCGAACTGTTAGCCCTTGTTCATAGTGACGTTTGTGGGCCCATGTCTAGCCAGGCTAGAGGTGGATATGAATACTTCGTAACCTTTATGGATGATGCATCGCGTTATGGTTATGTGTATCTTATGAGACACAAGTCGGAAACCTTTGAGAAATTCAAAGAGTTTCGACACGAAGTAGAAAAACAGACCGGTAAAAGTATTAAGACATTACGGTCGGACCATGATGGCGAATACTTAAGCAATGAGTTTCTTGATTACTTGAAAGAATATAGAATTCTTTCACAGTGGACTCCTCCCGGAACACCGTAATTAAACGGTGTGTCCGAACGGAGAAATCGAACTTTGTTAGACATGGTAAGGTCTATGATGAGTCGCACAGGGCTACATATTTCCTTCTGGGGATATGCATTGAATAGTGCAATACTTATTTTGAATAAGGTTTCGTCAAAGTCTGTTCAACAGACTCCGTATGAAATATGGATAGGAAAGAAACCAGGTTTCTCATTCCTGAAGATTTGCGGTTGATGGGCATACGTCAAACGTTTGAAAGGTACCAAATTTGAACCCAAATCGGATAAATGCCTATTTGTAGGATATCTTAGGCAAACCAAAGGATATTACTTCTATCACCTACAAAAGAACAAAGTATTTGTTGCTCTACATGCAGTTTTCCTTGAGAATGAATTCCTAAATGCAGTGATAAGTGGGAGGAAAGTAGAACTCGATGAAAATCAGAGTGATACTGTTCCTGGCACAGAATCCTTAACGGACATGAACAGTCCATCAGGGATGAGACTGTACCACAATCTTCGAATACACAAGCACCGCGTAGGTCGGAGAAAGTCAGAAAACAACCTGAGAGGTATAGGTTTCTGATCTCACCTCATATGGATATTAATCTTATTGAGGAAAACGAGCCGGCTACGTATGAGGAAGCGATACAATGTATCGACTCCGGTTTATGGCTAGATGCCATGAATTCCGAACTGGATTCCATGTACACCAACCAAGTTTGGACACTGGTTGATATACCAAAAGGCGTAAAGCCTATTGGTTGCAAATGAGTCTTCAAGAGGAAGACTGACATGGATGGCAACGTACAAAGCTAAGCTTGTAGCGAAAGGGTATCGTCAACGACATGGTGTCGATTATGACGAAAATTTTTCACCCGTTTCCATGATTAAATCCATTCGGATAATGCTTGATATTACTGCATATTTCGATTACGAAATATGGCAGATGGACGTCAAAACCGCTTTTCTTAATGGAAACCTTTTGGAGGATGTTTATATGCAACAGTCTGACGGTTTTGTCGTACCAAGACTTGTAAACAAGGTTTGTAAGTTAAATCGATCCATTTATAGATTGAAGCAAGCATCGTGTTCTTGGAACCAACGTTTTGATGAGATCATAAAAGAATATGATTTCGTTCAAAACGAGGATGATCCTTGTGTATATAAGAAGGTTAGTGGGAGCACACTGCCATTCATTGTCTTTTACGTTGATGATGTATTGCTTATTGGCAATGACATTCTCATGTTAATGTCGGTGAAAGCTTGGCTTTCATTGAAATTCTCCATGAAGGATCTGAGAGAAGCAGCCTTTATTCTGGGAATAAAGATCTACCATGATAGATCTAGAAAGCTGCTTGGACTCTCTCAGAGCACGTACATTGACAAAGTGTTGAAGAGATTCAACATCGATCAGTCCAAGAGGGGACTGTTGCCAGTGTCACATGGTGTCACTCTATCTAAGGACATGTGTCCTAAAACTCAAGATGAGAGAGACAACATGAGTTGGATACTGTTCGCCTCGGCAGTCGGATCGATCATGTATGCCATGATATGTACGCGACCTGATGTCTCATATGCTTTGAGCATGTGTAGTCACTATCAGGCTGATCCAGGTGATGGTCACTGGATGGCGGTTAAGAATATTCAAAAGTATCTTAGATAAACTAAGGATGCTTTCTTAATCTATGAAGATTGAGAACTTGAGGTAACTGGGTTTTACCGATGCAAGTTTCCAAACCGATAAAGACGACTGCAAGTCGCAATCCGGTACATATTTTGTTTGAATAACGGAGCAGTAAGCTGGAAATCTTCCAAGCAAGAGACTTTTGCCGATTCAACAATAGAAGAGGAGTATATTGTTGCAGCTGAAGCAGAAAAAAATGCAGTTTGGATCCGTAAATTCCTAATTGATTAGGAGTAGTTCCGTTAGCATCTGAGCCCGTTCCATTGTATTGTGACAATAACGGGGCTATAGCGCAGGCTAAGGAGCCGCGGTCTCATCAACGATCCAAACATGTTCTTCGACGTTTCCATCTGATTCGTGAGATTATACATCGTGGCGATGTGAAGATCGAGAAGGTCGCATCAGAGGACAACATTGCAGATCTGCTGACGACAGTTATACCTCAGCAAAAGTTTGAATGACATGTACATAGTTCAGGTATTAGATGCTTGAGTGAATGGCTATAGGCCAAGTGGGAGATTGTTAGACAATTATGACCCATAGCGTCACTATTTGTAAAAGACATTATGGTTTTTGTACAAATTAACTATGTAGCAATGGAAATTGTATTTTATCATTTTGTAATTTGATTACTTAAATATATAAATGATAAAAGTCTATATGATTAGTTCCGGATTATAAGATATGAGACAGTATCAATTCATAACGTTTAATCATTAAATATCTCTAGTCGTAGTATTATCGAGACTGGACATCGATAATGCGGAATAGACTAGTATTGCACTTGTGCGTGTTATGGAAGCGTAACAGCATAGTTCTCATATATTTAAGTATTGGATACTTATGCAAGTATGATAGGAGGTTGTGTTTACCGATGGTACGGAAACAGCTTCGCTCTGGATAGACCCCGCAGAATCCAATTGGTAGTATGACTATATGTCTATGGGAATCCGCATCAGGGTCGGTGTATTTGGTCTTAACCTGAGACTTGCATCGCTAGTACTTACTTAAACAATCAATACGCTTTGGTTTTGGTCGTCCAGGACTTTAACAGGTTCTGTATACGCCTCTTCTGGATTTATTGAGAATCTTAGTGTATTGGGTGTGATGTCAAGATGAAAGTATCACTTCAGTCATATGGAGATGATGATCACGCATGGATACAGAACTGGTACTCTATTGGTTACAACCATCGGATAATATGACATGGTCATGATTATCCGATTAAAGAGACTAGTTGCTTGTAATCTGATATATGTTTCATACTGGGCAGACACTATTCCAGCCCCAGGCCTTGCATGTGACATCCGATACTAGATCGTAATACGCAATACTACGTATACTACGCCTGATATAGATTATATATTCCATTAAAAATATTTCTGGAGAATTGGGTAGGCACGGTGCTTTGCTAGAAGCCAACCATGTCTCGTAAATCGGTAAAAAATTAGTAAGAGGTACATCGTGTTCGGATAGTCCAACGACCGGATTACTGCCAACATATCTATGGATCTCATGGGTCGCTTCCCGAAGATTCACCAATGATGTATGATTCGAGTATAATTAATCTGGGATTAATTACAGAGAGATTTTATCTGGGATAAAATACTATTTGAAGAGAGAGAATGATTAATTTGGAATTAATCGATAAAATAATATATTCGATATATTAAACGAAATTAGATTTCGACGCGGAATTAAAATTGGATTTTAATTCGGGCTAACAAATTGATTTAGAATTAATTCGCAAGCAACGTGAATAGTAATTTTGCTAGGCATAATTATTTAATTAAATTTGATTTAATTATGTCGCAACGAAAAATTCGTTAATTCGGAATTAACGAACCCGAGCCCGGAATGTGTTTGCGGGCCCACTCGCATTTTGAATTCAAGTGCGGCTCATAAGTCACATCGCTTGTCACTTTAGTGATGGAAGTCATGTCACCTTTTTGTGATTGACAACCAGTCAATATTCATGATGGTGGTAGATGGAGGCATTGAATGCCATTTTCCCTCCAATTTTACTTTATGCTTTTTGGAAAAGCATTACACCAAAATTGGTGAGAGTTTTTGGTTAATGTTTTTGGAAAACAAAACAAACAATTGAAAACAACTCTCTCTCTCTCCCACACACAAAAACCGTGAGCTTCACAAGGTGAAAAGGAAATTTTGTAGCAATTTTTCCTAAGCTAGCACTTGAAGGAATTCATAAAAAGGTGAAAGGGAAACTCCTCCCTTGAGCTTGGAATCAAGATCAAAGCTTGGAGCTTGGATTCAACTTTCAAAAGTGGAAGCTTGGAGACTTATCAAAGGCAAATTTTTTGATATCAACACTTCCAAAATCCGTTCTTTGTAAGTATGATTCCGCCATACTTCTTTATGTTTATTTCATTGCTTGAATGATCTTGGGACAACTTAGAAACCTAACAGGTCATTCTATAGTTCTCTGTGTTATACACCTTATTGCACCATCATTAGAACTAGCATTATCCACAATGATAGTGAAAAATTTATCAATTCCCCAATCTAACATGAATGTTTCAATAAATTTACAATTTGTCCCCCTGTGTGATTAGGAACTTGACAACAGTTTAAAATTCGCTTTTGAAACTTCCAATCATCATCTATCCAGTGGGCTGTGAGACACATATAATTTAAATTTTGAATTGAAGTCCAAATATCTGTGGTAGACACATACGTTAAGACTTCATTAGAGTTTTCAATTTCATCTTTCCATTTTGATATATTTTCAAATAATCCCTTACAACAGTTATACGAGAGGGAAATATCATTCAGGGATTCAAATATTGAGAATAATTCCTAAATCCTTCTCCTTCCACCATTTTAAATGCCAACCCATCAACTATTACCATTCTAGCAAGCATAACCCTTGCTTCTTAATAGTAAAATGAACTGATTTTATGTTACCCACCTCTTTACCATCTTGTAATTTCATATATTTCAAGGGTCAACAACTCTATATGGGTACTTCTTACACCTCACATCTATATGGGTGTGGAAATAAGAATCTGCATATACTCTTCTCCACAATAATTACACTTACCTTTTTAGGCACCATTAACAATAACCTTCTCAAAATGATCCCAAACAGAATAATCATAATTATTAGTGTGTTACGGTTTAGACTTCACCTTTTTAGTATATTTTCTTTTTTTAGGCAAAAGAAACTTATTTTGAGTAGGCGTTGGAGTATGAGTTGTCAAAGTATTTATGTTTGTATCTTCATTATTCTCTTCCTCACTTGAAAAATTCTCAACCTCCTCAATTATTGGGTCTTTTAATGCTTCTATTCACCGTACAATAATACAACATAATAAATTATCAATATTCCTAACTATCTCAAGACTAACGCCTCAACAACTCATGTGTTTCAAGCTAATTATTTTGATTTTCGATGGTAGATTAGAGATTGAAATAACTAACTCACTGAATACATAAAGGCACATCTGAGTGGCTTCCCTAAGTTGAAACCTCTTTAGGTAAGTGTTGGGATAAGCGCAGCATACGGCGCGGTGGAAGGGGCGAAAATGGTTTTAAACATTTAAAAAATTTTCGAGCGAATTAATTAATATCAAATATTTTTAATTCACCCAAAATAGTTTAAATATATTATTTATTACCAATTAATAACATAATATATTTCGTTACACGACGAATTATTTTACGAAAATATTTTCTACAAATACTACGCGTAACGGGCAAATGGTCAAACCGGTTGACCAACCGCAGATCCGGGCCAACCCGGTCACTTGGGCAGTGACCGGTCAGCCCTTGGGCTGTCCAAACAGTGCCTAGTTCACTAGTTTCACAGTCGTGACGCGGCGAGCCCATTTTGACCCGATTTTCACCGTTTTCTCGAGTTTTTCGTCCCGAAACAATTTTCGGAATTAATCACCACCCAATACAAATCCAAATCATCCAAATAACAAACTTTTCCATGAAAAATATTATGTTTTAAGGGACCAAATCAGATATGATTCCATAAATATTTTAAACCATTTTTCATGCCAAAATTCAATTTATTTACAAAATTAATCTAATTAATTTATACTAAAATTAATCACCACAATATAAAGTTCCAAGAACAATTCTAGGCAATATTTGAGTGGCAACATCACTCTAGAGTGAAAAGTAAAAGTTTTAGATTAATTCACTAATTAATCTTTTATACACATGGTTATGTATTCAAAATACATATGTGCATAAAACTTATTAACATAAAGACAAAATAAGAATATTGAAAAAGATTCCAATAATATTCTTTCATTTATCATTATTAATAATTAATTAATAATAACAAGTGTCAAAATCTAATTGATCATTAATGTGTATCTAATACACATTATTAATACGGATGTGTAAATTATGAATAATCTAAATTATCCATAATTAATTTTCCAAGTGCTCAATAAGTACACTTTATATTGTGGGACTCTCTAGGTTCAAGTTTATCAGTCACAGAAACCATTTCCATGTCTGTAATTTGTCAACTCACAAATTACAACGACCACAGATAATTGAGTTGAACCATTCAAGTCGAAGTCATTGCATATATATAATCCCTCTGTCATAGGTTATCTGAATTGTTCCAGAGATATAAAATATACGTCAAATCTCCGCTATGAACAATTCATATGTCGTGACATAATTATGATTCTCAAAAAATTATTCGGAACTTATTTCCGAATCATACCTCGGCCAAGGATTTCAAAGAATCAAAAATTGGATACCTAAATCCCGTACACGCGACTGATAGATCATCTCTGGATACATCACTTGATATCATGAGTATCAGTGCATACCCGATGAACATGCGGAGGTCTGATCTTAAAAGATCCTTAACGTGACTGCCATGAAAGTATGGAGGATATTTCACATATCCACAGTGATATCACAAGTCAAAGGTGCTAATATGCTATTCAACTCGTAAAGATTCTTATTGACGTTAGTGTACCATCTATCAGGAATCTTCGAATGAGTCGTTCAGTATTTATCCAATAAATACCTACCTATTTATATGAGTCTCCAAAGACTCGTGGTTTACTGAGATAAACCATTAGAACAATTCTAATATACAACACGTACCGGTATCACGAGTTTACTAACTGACTAGGTATGTAAACCTTGACTAGGAACAAATTTAAGAATGAACTGTATTGTGATAATTCTTAGTGACAATTGCAGTGCTTTTGCAATTACGTCACAACCATTCATCATAAGGTCATAATAAAATAGAAGTGTACATTGTATTTACAATAAATACAATAAAATTTGGCGTGAACACCAACTCTAATATTTTCTCTCACTTGCTATAGTACCAAATTTGATGGTATCTAATACTCATCGCTTCTACATGTCTATCATATATTTTCGGAGGCAAGGCCTTCGTAAGCGGGTTTGTTATATTGTTCTCTCTAGATATCTTGCATATGGAAACATCTCATCGAGCGATAATCTCACGAATAATATGGTACTTCTGCTCCATATGTATCGATTTCCGATCTGCTCTTGGTTCTTTTATCTGTGCAACGACACCACTATTATCATAAAATAATAGGATCAAATTCTCGATGCTTGGGACAACTCCCAATTATGTGATAAATTTTCTAATCCATACAGCCTCTTTTGCAACATCTGATGCCGCAATATATCCGTCTCGGTGGTGGAATCAAATGTTGATCCTTGTTTGGAACACTTCCAACTAACTGCAGCATTATTAAGATTAAATAAAAACCTGAGGTAGACTTTCTATCTTCAGGATCTGATTGAAAGCCATAATCTGTATATCATCTTATATGTAAATCATCTTCTCCATAAATAAGAAACTTATCCTTAGTACCTTTTAGATACTCCAGGATATGTTTAACGACCATCCAATGGTCGTTACCTGGATTTGACTGATATCTGCTAGTAATGCTTACTGCATGACTAATATCAAGTCTCGTACATAACATGACATACATGATGCTTCCTAAGCATGATGCATAAGGTTGACTATATATTCTAGCCTTTTCAACTTCCATTTGAGGGCACATCTTATTGGAAAGATGAATTCCATGTCGAAATGCTATATTAGCAATTTTACAATCACTAAAGTTATACATTTGTAGGATCTTATCTATGTACGAAGATTGAGACAACCCAATCAGCCTCTTTCTCTATCTCTATAGAGTTTTATACCAAGTATATTCAGTCAAGTCTTTCATGGAGAAGTTTTTACAGAGGTATGCTTTAACACCCTGCATCATTCCAAAATCATTTTCAATGATCGGGATATCATCAACGTAAAGCACCAAGAACACTATCATACTCCCACTAACCTTCTTATAAACACATGGTTCTTCTTCGTTTTTGAGAAAACTAGACAATCTGATTACCTCATCAAAATGAAGATTCCAACTCCTCGAAGCTTGTTAAGTCCATAAATGGACTTCTTAAGCTTACATATCATCCCTGAATTTTGGCTGGAGATAAAACCCTTCGGTTATTCCATATAGATTTCTTCATCAAGAAATCTATTAAGAAAGCCGTTTTGAAATATATTTGCCAAATATCATAATCATGGTAAGCAGTGATAGCCAATAAAATTCTAATAGACTTTAGCATCACTACTGGTGAAAAGGTCTCATCATAGTCCACACATGACCTTTGATTATAACATTTAGCAACCAGTCGGGCTTTGAAGGTTTCAACCTTCCCATCAGACCCTTACTTCCTTTTGTAAACCCATTTACAACCTACGGGAACAATTCCCTCCGGAAGCGGAACCAAGTCCCATACTTGATACTGATGCATAAAGTCTATTTCAGAATTCATGGCTTCCTGCCATTTAGCGGAATCAATGTCTAACATTGCTTCTCTGTAGGTATACAGATCAGTCTCCTCAATAAAGAGCACATCGAGACTCTTGTCTTGTATCAAATACAAGCGCTCAGGAGGTCTCGATATCATAGTAGACCTATAGAGAGTGGAATTAGAAGGTTCTGCTTCTATCTAAACTTGTGATTCCTCTATTGGCCTGTCTTCTATAGGTTGGACTTCATCAAGCTCAGCCCTCTTATGATTACCACCTTCTGCCAAAAATTCTTCTTCAAGAATTTTAGTACATTTCGATGCTCGGGTTCATAGAATTGATATCCTTTGGAATTCGAAAGATATCCAAAAAACCTAATTTTTCACCCTCGAGGTAAAAGTTTTTCCTGCTGCATCACTTTGACATATGCAGGACAGTCCCAAACCCTAACATAATTAATGTTCGGTTTCCTACCAATCCATATCTCATACGGAGTAGTAGGAACAACTTTAGAAGGAACCTTATTCAACAGATGTGCAGCAGAAAGAAGAGCATACCCCAACAAAAAGTAAGGTAGATCTGTAAAACTCAACATTGATTGAACCATATCCAATAAAGTTTGATTTCTCCTTTCAGATACTTCTTTATGCTGTGGAGTACCCGGATGAGTATATTGAGCAAGAATCTCATTCTCTTTAAGATTCTTCGTAAACTCACTATTCATATATTCACCGTCTCGATCTGATCAAAGGCATTTGATGAATTTATCAGTTTTTTCTACTTCGTTTTGAAATTCTTTGAACCTTTCAAAGGTTTCCGAATTATGTTTCATCAAGTAAACATAACAACACCGTGACAAATCATCGGTAAATGTTACGAAGTAAGAAAAACCACTATCAGTAGTGTGACTTATAGGACCACACACATCACTATGTACGAACTCTAATAAGTCAGTGGCCCGATGTCTAACACCGGTAAATAGGGCTTTGGTCATTTTACCCTGGATACAAGATTCACAAGTTGGAAAAGATTATATGGTCAAATTCTCAATCAGAGCATTCTTAACCAACTGGGTTAGGCGTCGTATACTTATATATCCTAACTGTATATGCCATGATTCTGTATCAGTAATTTCAGATCTTTTATGTTTATTATCCCCAATTTCATAAACATCTCTAACGGTATGCAAAATATAATGACCACGTGAATTTGAACATTTGTGTAACAAAAAATCATTCATATCATATATATACATGGAACGATTCTTAATATGTACATGATATTCTTTTGTATCTAATACAAACAAGGAGATACTATTAGCTATACAACCAGACACAAAAACACAATTTGTCGAAACGATGCTACCTCTGGATAGACGAATATCGTATTCGCCAACGGCTGCTGTAGATAAAAAATCTCCATTCCTAAAACATAGCTGCATCTCGCCTGGATCTAGCAGCCTACTGACCCTCAGTCCCTGCAACGAATTACAAATGTGATTAGGACTAGCAGAATCTAAAACCCATCCAGAACCTATGGCTTCACAAGCCAAAGATATATCAATGATAGGGAAAATAAATATATTTGATGCAGCGGCTCTCTCCCGTCTGACGGAAGCTATGTCATCTGGATATCTGCGCCTCCAGTGTCCAATCTTGCCACAGTGGTGCCATTTGTCCTCAGCGGCTTTCTTCTTCGCCTTGTTTGGCTTCGCTACTTTTCCTTTGGGAGGAACACCGGAGCCAGTCTTCTTTGCCTTTTTCTTCTTCTTCTTCTTGCCAAATCACATATTGAGAAGGAAAAAAACTAGGCAAAGAGGACTTTGAAATGAGTGCCGGCACACCCTTCTTGATGTCCTCCTCAGCAGTCTGAAGCATCATATGTAACTGACTATAGGAACAACAAATGTCGTGTATGTTGAAGTTCATAATGAACTGGGAATATGATGGTGGGAGTGATCCAAGAATCAGATTCCTGCCCAGAGTCTCATTCAACTGGAAGACAAACCTCTGAAGCTACTCGATGAGATCCATCATGTGCAAGACATGTGGACTCACTGGTTTACCATCAGTCAAACGAGCGTGGAATAATTCCACGGAGATCCTATATACCAGAGTCTGCTCCTGGTTCAAAAATAGCTCCCTAAGCTGAGTTATAATACTGTAGGAGTCATGCATATCAATATATTACCTCTTTAGATCATGAGACATTGTACATATAATGAGTGACCTGACTCTCAGATCATCATCTCTCCAATTCTGAAATGTCTCCCTCTTTTCAGGTGTTGACTCCGGATCAATATCCAATAGTACTGGACTATCCATCACATAACCCAACTTCTCAGATCTCAAGACAATCTTAAGATCCAATTCCCATTCTGAAAAGTTCTCAGGACCTTTCAGTTTGTTCACGTCCAAACAAGTGAAAAAGGATTAGAGAAAGTAGTAGTTGCTATCACAAACTTAACAAAAGAAACAAGAGTTAGCAGATAAAGGTAATATCATCAATATCATAAAACATCCAACATATCATGGAATTTTAATATAAGGATGTCCTCCCACTATTTTACATAAATTGATAATCCCTTAACAAAATACGATAATTTAATAATTAAATTCTATAACAAGAAGTAGACCTCATAAATATATTTCGACACACAGCTTTGGCACATTGTGTCCAAATGTATTTGAAAGTAGATAACAATTATCAATCACATCCAATGTGACTTTTTAAAATAGGTTCTGAATCGTTTCCTATCCTCACTACTTTGGCATCTATTGGATGGGGCGTATTCAAGGCAATACTCGTCAATGAACACATCCAAGGTACTTATGCACTACCTCACTACTTTGGCATGTATTGGTATGCACTTTCGCTCGAATTTATTTTTATCAAATAAGTTTTACCGGTATAAACAAATTTCCATTGACCTTAGCCGCACTGCTTTGGCAGATACAACCACGGTATCAGGAAAAATATTTACATCTGTATTGACGAGACGGACCCATTAGTGTATAATACACTCACATAAAATAAAGCCTTATTATATGGATTTTTCTAGTACTGTCAAACAGTTAAAATAATTGTTCCAATCAATTAATTATTAAGCATGTGTAAAATAAATTGAATTAAATAACAAATATTTAAAGCATGAAAAATTATCTTAGATGTTGGATCAGACGCTCTGATACCATTTTGTTGGGGTAAGCGCAGTGGAAGGCGCGGTGGAAGAGGCGAAAATGGTTTTAAATATTTTAAAATTTTTCCAAGTGAATTAATTAATATCAAATATTTTTAATTCACCCAAAGTAGTTTAAATATATTATTCATTAACACTTAATAACATAATATATTTCGTTCCACGACGAATTATTTTACGAAAATAGTTTTCGACAAACACTACCCATAACGGGCAAACGGTCAAACTGGTTGACCAACCACCGATCCTGGCCAACCCGATCACTTGGACAGTGACCAGTCAACCCTTGGACTGCCCAAACAGTGCCCAGTTCACTGGTTTCACAGTCGTGACTCGGCGAGCCTATTTCGACCCTATTTTTTCCGTTTTCTCGTGTTTTCGCCTCGGAATAATTTTTGAAATTAACCCACCACCTAATACACATCCAAAATCATCCAAATAATATACTTTTCCATGAAAAATATTCTGTTTTAAGAGACCAAATCAGATCTGGTTCTAGAAACATTTAAATTATTTTTCATGCCAAAATTCAATTTATTCACAAAATTAATCCAATTAATTTACACCAAAATTAATCACCACAATATAAAGTTCCAAGAAAAATTCTAGGCAACATTTGAGTGGAAACATCACTCTAGAATAGCAATTAAATTTTTTAGATTAATTCACTAATTAATCTTTTATACACATGCTTAACAAAAAAAACTATTAAGGTTAATTACACAACCAATACCAAATTTTACACCCAATATATATTTAAAATACATATGCGCATAAAACATGCAATATACATATCTCATACAAACTTTGCATGCTAAGGAAAGAAAAACAAGAAAATAGAAATTAGGAATTTAGTATTACCTTAATATCAATTCCAATTTCCCAATTACGTCACAACCATTCAATCTAAGGACATTTTACGCCTTAACCATATAAAAGATTATATTGATGAAAATTACTAAATTTTATTCATAATAAAATATAAATATATATTATATTTACAATAAATACAACAAAATTTGGCACGCCGAGTACCAACTCTAATAATAAGTTGCTAAAAAATTAATAATAATCCAGATAGAATAAAAAAAACATAGTCTAAGTTGAAACTTGAAAACTAGACTGTCAAACAAAAAAAAAACAGAGACAGTGACATAAGATAACAAAAATCCAAATAGACCAAGTTCTTAAAAAAAAAGTAATTATAATCCAAGTTTATTTATTGGCATGCCTGTTTCTAAAAAAATAACAAGAATCCAAGAATACAAAAAACAAAGTTGCGCCGTTAGAGAAGAGAAATTGGACATTATTTAATTGAACAAGATTTATTTACACCAAGCAGAAAATTAGAAGAGAAATATATAGTAATAATACCTTGAGGCTTGAGCTTGAGAAGAGACTCAGTGGCGTTGTCAAACAGAGGAGAGAAATTGGGAGAGAAAAGATTTAGGGGAGATGCGACTGCCCTAATTTTTGGAATGCCTTATATAGTGAATTTAAATCGGGTCGGGTCAAACCCGACTTTTTTGCACTGAACCTGAGACCCGATTCGATTTTGCGGGTAGGATTTAGTTTGACCTTAAAGTGCATTTATAATTTTATAAACCTGATCGAGTCGGGTCGGATCGCGAGTTGACCCGAACCTATGAACACCTCTAAAAATTGGCAAAAAATATAAAACATAAGTTTTTGTTGGGGTTTTAGGCAATCAGTACGGGTAACGCAGCGGAAAGCCGGAAAATCAAATTTTTCGATTTATTTTATTTTTCTTGAGTAATTAAAATAAACTAATTTATTTTAATCACTCAATACTCAACAAAACATATTTTTACCCAAGAATTTAGAATTTTTCAATATTGCCGAAAAGCCCCAAAATTTTATATTTTGATCATTTTAGTCCACAAATTGTCAATTATAATTTTGAGTGATTCCAAATCAATACCAAATTGATCTAAACATGTCATACACATCAAAACAGATTAGAAACCGAAAATACTATAATTTCTTCAAATTGCCGTGAAGGCCATAAGATTTCAATTTTGATCATTTTAGTCCAATCTTGTTCAAAACAAGTCAAGATCAAATCCAATCAACACCAAATTAAATGTACATCAAATATACATCATTACACAACATATATATATATATATGAAAATTCCCAAATTTGGAAAGGGTATAAACCCTAATTTTATAAATTCAACAAATTGAACAAATTACACCAAATTAATGCAATCCAGCACTTTAATCTAATCTCTACAACACCAAACAATTCTTACCACTTTGAAACAACTCAAGAACAATTTTAGGTCATTATTGAGTGGCCTAACAACTCTAGAATGGCAACCAAGTCATCTAATGACTAAAAGAAAGCTTAATAACACCTTATAAGCATTATTTCTTAACATGCATGCGAACAACTTTCATCTAAGCTTCCAACATCAATATTACACACTAAAAGTAGTAGAGAAAAATACAAATATCATATGTTAAAGCTTGGAACCCTAGAACCATTTATCTAGTTGAAAAAGAATTGAAAAACTTACTCCATAAGAATCATTAAGAGCATAGCTCAACCTCACTTATTTAAACATCACTAGTTCTAGACCCGGCCAAGGTTCCGGTTCGGAACCGGAACCGAACCGGACGGTTCCGGTTCCGGAACCTGACCGGTTCGATTAGGGTTCTTACCCTGACCGAATCGGTTGGAACCGCTGGAACCGAACGGTTCCAACCGGAAGTAAAAAAAAATTTATTTTCTTGGAACCGTAAGGTTCCACAAGTAAATCTCAATTTTTTTTATTAATAATAATGACTTAATGAGGTTTAAAATTGCAATACTAAAACATGAATGTCCATATCATTTTTATAACCAACTCTTGGTTATTGACTTCTTTATATAAGCGATGTAGGACACAATAGCCAAGTAACAAATATCCCACATCGCTTATATAAAGAAAGCACTAGCCAAGAGTTGACTATAAAAAAGATTATATGTTAAAAGAATTTTATAAAAAAAAGATTTTATAAAAATGATGTGATAGTATGAAAAAAACATTACGATTATAGAATTTTTTCTATTTTTTAAAATTTATTATTAAAAAAAAAAAAACCGGAAGGGGAACCGTAAACCGAACCGGAACCGACCGGTTCGGTTTACGGTTCCGGTTCCACACTTGTGGAACCGGGAACCGGCCGGTTCGGTTCGGTTCCGAACCGGAACCGAACCGGTGGCCAGGTCTAACTAGTTCATCATAGAAATGGATAATAAAGTAACCCCTATAGGAGACTAATCGCCATAGTGATCCAATAAAGTCTTTACAATTAGGTTGTCCATTCGAACCTAGATCTTGGGATCACCAGTTAGCTAGGTTGAGTTTTCCTTCGTATTGACTTATTATTTTATGGGATTTAGTCTCATTTCCCTTTATGATTCATTTACTGCTTCTCTATTTAACCATTTGTTTAGCGAATCCGTAATATTATTTTTTGACCTAATTTAGTCAATAGAAATAATTCAAGTAGAGAGTATATGTCTAATTGTATTGTGCCTATGACAAATATATCTAGATTTTATTGGGATTTATGTCCTAGAGCTTCATGTATTGTAAATGGATTTGATTATTGTAATAATATTAAATGCATTATTCATTTTATGAAAGTTGTTTGATTTATATCGCATATTGTCCAATTGTCTTGTTTACCTTGATTACTCTTGTATCTTCAGACTTAGTGTATGTTTGATGCACAAGAGGATTTAAGTCTGGAGTTAGTAATCTAAATAGTCCATAGAGAGCAAACAAAGAGGGTACTTTGTTTGTGGTTTATCTATAGTTGTGGACCATTCTATACTTGTATGACGACCTAGATCTGAGATCGTTCATGCAGTGACATGGGAAAGGAGGCACCTTGTATGATGAGATCATATAGGACTGGACTCAGATAAATATGAATTTATTTTAATATCTATTAACCGAATAAATTCATTTTATCTAATAGATGGTCATATATGGATTCGATCTTAATCCTGAGTGTTTACGAACTCCTACATAACAGACTATGTCCTTTGATTTACTATGGTGAGGTTGGTGTTACATTTCTGGCCAGTAACTACGTATTTTGGGGATATGGTTTCGTGTGTAGCTGGGAACATTTTACATAGATATGGAATTCACTCCTTCTTACGAGAAGCAGAAGAATATCTCTTTTAAGAGTTGATTCGGGACTTGAACAATTTGAGCGCTCAACCTTTCTATTACAAATAAAAAGTTTTATATTCATAATTGTTATGAATTAATTGTTCATTATAGAATCAATTGTGCTTAAGAGATAAAATATTTAGAGGGGATTAACGGACTTTTGACCCGGCTCTATTTATGAGATATTCGTGAAAGGCTATATCTATATGTAATGACTATATCGATGGACACCGAAGTTGTTCGGTTTATTTTATCCATATACGGTAACAGGAGTTCAACTTTGAATTTTTAATGGAATAACGCAGAGTTAATAATTCGTAATAGTTGATTAAATAGTTTAATTAATATTTCAGAATTATTGGAGCTCGGAACCGTAGGTCTATTTGGTCCCCGTGCTAGCTCGATTAACTGTAGCAAACCTAATATAATTAGATTGTCTAATAATATGCTCACATTATATTTATATATTATAAATGAGATTAATAATATTTAATGTCAAAAATGAAGACTATGTTAAATTAGTTTAACTTAATATTTTCTATAATTCTTTGATTATGAGATAATTTAATCTTGATTATGAGATAATCAAGTTAGTAATAATTATGAGATAATTACTACAACATAATTGAAGGTAATTTAATCATTATTAAGATTGTGATTTTTATTTACCTTGGAGACAAAGTCATATGGCTTGCCATTCTTTCCAATTTATTATGTCTATTAGGTGTCATGTATACACCTAATAGTTTTGTCATTAGCTAATCCATTTTTATGCTTTGGTATGGCCTCCACATTTATGTGTTCGCCATTGAAAGAAGGCATTAGATACTTAATGACAAAGTCATATCCTTTAGCTTATCATTTCGTATGCTTTGGTATGGCCTCCACATTTATGTGTTTGCCATTGAAAGAAAGCATTAGATGCTTAATGACAAAGTCATTGTCTTTAACTTATCATTTCTTATGCTTTGGTATGACATTCACATTTTTGTGTTGGCCATTGCAAGAAAGTATTAGATGCTTAATGACAATGTTAGTTGGCTTGTGTAAGAGAATATAATCTCTACCATTTCTCTCACTTCATAGGTTAATATTTTTGCATTCATTCACACAAGTGCAAAAGAGAGAAAAGAGAGAAGAAGTTCAAACATTCACAAGTGTTGTGAGAGTGTTTGAAATTCCAAAAGCCAAACACCATTGTGACATCTTAATTCTCTAAATTGTTTAGAGTTTAATCTTTATGAGTGAAGCCCACACTTCGGTTTGTTGGTTTCGAGTCATAATTTGGAAGATCGAGTGGTTGATCCAAGCATTGGATATCAAAGGATTGATTTCGGCTACTACAAAAGGGGAGAACTCAAAGAAAATTTTAAAGATCAATACCGGAGCCAGTGCCCACACAAGCAACTTCCGCCGCGCTAAGGAAAGTCATTCCTACAATTGGCATCGAGAGCTTAAAGTTGAAAAGTTTTCTTAACCCTTCTCATTTTAGTTTTATTAATTTATATGAGATATATATTATTAAAATGCATGTTGTGATGAGTAGGCACAATAAGATTCATGAGATGAATGGTTTTAATGTTCATGTGATGAATGTTTACTTTTGATTCATGTGATGAATGTATTACGTTGATCATTAATTTTTCTGGCTCTTATTTTTAGCATTGGAAATGTAAGACCATAAGGTCATATTCTTTCAAGTGTTGTAAGTTTATTTCCTTTGTAATAAGTCCATTATGTAACCCTATTTGTAACTTAGAGGAGCCGATGCCGTGAAGGACTTATGACGGAGAAATTCCACGAAGAACTCAACAACACTCCATGGAACAAGATTTGAAGACCAAGGGATACCTTGGATTTATTTTACTAATTAGATTAGTATAGAAAAATAAGAGCTCGATCAACGTAATTTGAAAATGTATGTTTTTATAAACTAGGTTGCGTCACAATGCAACCTTCGCATCATGATGCGTAACGCATGTGAGAGCAACATGAGGCTACTGCCTCGATCGCGTTGCGACGCAAGTAACATAGTGTCGCGACGCAACACAGGCCTTGCATATTTTTGGTTACTGGTTTGTGGGCGTCGCGACACCCACTCTTTGGCGTCACGACGCCCTTCCTAGGTATATATATATATGTTTTAAATTATTTATTAACATGTCATATAGCCTAGGGTGCCTACTCTTGCATTTTCACATACCATAACATGTAGACATTCATGATATTCTAGTCATAAAATATGATTTTATGTAATTTAAAAGTTAAATAAGAATATGAAATGCATTCAATTAGATTAATAAGATTAATTGGTTTAAAGGTTTAAAAATTACGAATTCAAGTTTTAGAAAAAAAAAAGGACCTTATGAGTACATTATTTTCCTTGGTATATCGGATGGAAACCCGGACGTAAATTCCATAGCCGATTCCGAATGGACGGTAATATGGTATGCACTCGGGATACAATACCACGTACCTTTGGAATAAATAATGTATTTTTATCGATTAAATGGTTTAATGACATTTGGTCCGTTCGTTGAATTCTAAATTTTAAAACCCATTAATGGACTAATAATTTAATAGTTAAATTGATTAGATCACTAAAGCAACTTGATTAAATTAGTTTAATTAAGTTAATTGATTAGTAGAGACTAATCGGGATTAGTGAATAAAATTTTTAGAGTTAAAATTGCTTAAATCACTAAATTATCAACTAGTATTAATAAGGTTATGACTTTAGCCGAGCATAATCTAAAATTCATAAGATACTAGTGAGATAGAAACCTTACACTTCAAAATAGTGAGTGGGAGAGGGGTATACAACAATATATCCCATGATCTCCATTGTTATCCAGAAACATTAGATTCAATAGGCGCCTCGAGACGGCTTTGCTTTCGTCCCCCTATGGATGGTGTCCTTTTTGGGTCAATATCAGGTTTGGATTCCGAAAGGATAGGGACTCTAGATGTATCTGGTGATTTGACTGATCCTACGGCGGAACTTCACTAGTTAAGTCCAAGGGTTCCGAAATAATGGGTCACACTCACAAAGGAATGATTAAGTTTTTAATCAAGGCTTCCTTGATCAAAATAACGATAGTTGATTAATATATAAATAAGATTTATTTCAGATATATTAATCAATTGAGAATGTCTCAGGCTATCATGCGAATACTTGACCTACCCTACAGCGGCACTTATTTGTGGAATGATAGATAACCGTGGCATAGTAATTCTTTTAGGTTTCTAATTCATTATACATTGATCATGCATCATGTTTAATTTTATGCCTAAATGTTTGAAAATTTTAATATGCGATGAATGAATGTTGAATGCACGTTTATTATTTTTCAGCCATGACATATGCAATTATCTCAATTCTCAAACAACAAAAAAAATTAATCGGGGAAAACTATGTTAAATGGAAAAGTAACATGAGTGCTATTTTGGTCTGTGAAGACCTTAAATTTGTCCTAATGGAGGAATGTCCTCCTGAGCCACCACCAAATACTGGCAGAGCTGCACGTAATGCCTATAATAATTGGATTAAAGCTGATGAGAAAGCCCATAGCTATTTGATAGCATCCATGTCTAAGGTTCTTGCTACACAGCATGAGCCTATGGCGACAGCATCAATGA